>JAOXYL010000050.1:17198340-17220805 GCA_028564955.1 Terapon puta | reverse complement strand
CACACACGCACGCTAGATGTCACAAATTCTTCAACGCGCCCGGACACCGTCTCTCTGGCTACACTTCCTCTCTGCATCCCCATTTACACTTGGAAGTGCACACAAAAGACACATTAACGTGTAATAAACCACCTGCGCTTGTCACCATGAGCAGAAGTGATACAGCACCCCCATCTGGCAGAAATTTGAACATGCATCCGTGAGCACTGTTGCTCTGAAGTGTGTAAGCTTAACTGATTTCTTGCTAAATAATTGATTTTCTTATTTCCTAACCAGGTCTTTAAAAACCTTCAGCTGTTCCTGGAGAACAAGCAGCCCGAAGACGACCTCTTCGACAGACTGAATGTAAGCGGCACACACGGAAACATCTGCCCTGGCTTTAACCCAAATGAGCTGGTTAAATTTCGAGCCATAATACTTGTGTCACTCCTCCTCTTTCCTCCTCTTCTTCTCCCAACTCTGCCCCCTCTTTCCTTCTCGCCCCCCTCCACTCGCTTTCTCCCTCCCACAGACGTCTATTCTAAATAAGCACTTACAGGAGCTGATGGATGGCCTGACAGCCAAGGTTTTTCGTACCTACAACGCCTCCATCACTCTGCAGCAGCAGCTCAAGGAACTTTCCTGCTGTGAGTTACAGCAGCGTCAGCCAGTCACACGCAGCTCGCTTGAATGACTCCCACATAGTTTCAAAGATAAAACCTGCAATCACCCACACTTTTCCTGCATTTCAACTCAATTAGATCTTTTGAAAAATTATAGCATCTGACACACTTTCTCAAACAGGTTTTGTTAAACAGTAGAAAGTGGCACAGGATGCATTTTTAAAGTTGGGTTAATTGTCCTAAATGTTTGACAGATGCATATGTCTGGAAAAGTATAACAAGAAAGAAATATTGTTTTTCGGACCTGTGCTATACACCAAACAGATAATTCCATAGTAATGAATGACAGGCCAAGGTAACAATTCAAAATCTGCATAAAAAATATAATGAAATCTACTCCATAAATGAATTATTGTCATGAATTATAAAGTGTAACATCGATAGGATTCCAGTTTTCACTAATAATCAGTTCATTTATACAGTATATAAAAAGATATGACTGGTGACTTCTGTGTCCTGTTTGTTAGCAGTGAAGATGCTGTGAGAACAACAGGATTTCTTTGGAGTTTATAGCCGTGTACTCTGACAAGGAAAGAAAATGAAGCAAAAGATTTCAGTGTAAATAATACTGCCCATTGTAGCTCCTCTCCTCCCACAAGGGAACAGCACAAACAGCTTTGTAGTAAAATATTCAACATGGAACATAAATTCATGTACTGTAAAACATATCTGACAGGGACAGATAATAAAGCAGAACCTCTATGAAAATGAAAAGGCTTCTGCATCTGCATAAATCACATGAATAAAAATCGTGTTTGCTCAGTTAAGCGAGCTTAGAGATAGTACTAGTCTCATGCACTGCACTGAAATATGAATCAACAGGAAAAGACAGCCACTAAGGTATTTGAGCAATAAAAGTATAGGGGATCGGTGAAGGCGCTAAATTGAAAAGATATTAGGGATTGTTGGCGAAGAGATGAAGCGGACCAACAGCACGGTGGACACACACTACCACTATGGTGCCTTTTCTGGGATGGTGATTTTAAATTTAAACTACTCTTCCCATCTTCTTGTGTCACTGCGGGGTCTCCAGCCGATGACAGCATCCCAGCAAAAATCCTGTCGTACAACCGAGCCAACCGGGCGGTGGCCATCCTCTGTAACCACCAGAGAGCTCCACCCAAGACATTTGAAAAGTCCATGCAGAACCTTCAGACTAAGGTAAACCCTGTCTTCCTCCTCAAGCAATGATGGCGTCATCTTGGTTGTCCTGGAGAAAATTGTGCTTTTTACTATTTTTTTATCACTGTGAAAGACAAAGATGCGGTACTCTCTCTCTTTATGATGCAGATTGTGTGCTTCATTTTGTGTCTGTCATGTTCCAGATCGATGAGAAGCAGAATCAACTGTCAGCAGCCAGGAAGCAGCTGAAGGCTGCCAAGGCTGATCACAAGGCTTCCCACGACGACAAGAGCAAAAAGTAAGAAGGCCCGGACGTTGTTACTTACTTACTTAAACCTCCACATTCCACATAGTGACGTGAGACCACAGAGTTTTATCTGCACTCCGAAACATCAGCTTTTGAGTCCTTCTGTTTCTCTCTGCCTCTTTGCATCTCCCTCTTTCTGCATCTGGACTTTATCCCTCGTTCCCTCCACCTTTGTGTCTCTTTCAGGGCTGTGGAGGTGAAGCGTAAAGCTGTCCAGAGGATAGAGGAGCAGCTGATGAAGCTCCAGGTGCAGGCCACAGACAGAGAGGAGAACAAGCAGATTGCACTGGGCACCTCCAAGCTTAACTACCTGGATCCACGCATCTCTGTTGCATGGTATTTACACAGCACAGCAGAGGGCAGAGGTTGTTTACCTCTGTTCAACTGCTCTTAACTGTTGTTTGATGACAGGTGTCACAATCCTAGAAAAGAAAAAAAAGCTGTGATGTTAAATGAGTAAACCACCTACTGTTTAATAGGCTGGCTTTCTGTGTGGTGGGTGGGTGCGCGGGGTGCATATCCACCTTGTGACAGAAAGGCAGGAAATGCTCTTGCATTGTAGGAAAAGGAGCAGCACAAGCAAAAAAGCTAACGGCTGCAGAAGGAAAATAAGAGGAAGAAAAGCGTGTGAGCGCGAGGAACAATGGGGTTTGTTTCTCAAAGCCAGGGAGCGTCCCCAAACAGCGCTCCTTCCTCCATGTGGGAAGTCAATGAGGAGCTGTCTGTGGCTGAATGGAGGGCCAGGCCGCAGAGAAGGGGAACAGCACTCTGCCCTCCCTAACCCATGCCCCACAGCTATTTATGGAGAACCTCCTCCTCAAGCACAATGGATACAGGAATGCTCCATGTTTTGCCAGATTGTAAGGCGTAAGGGATGGGGTCCCCCTTTTGTAGGGTGGTGCATGGGAACCTGGTCTACACTGTAGCTGTATGTGTATGAATATGTGTAACAGGGATGAAAACATGGAGTCAGTTCATTGTTTTGATTAGCTTGATTCACATGAGGCCAGATATGTTGAGTGTGTCTTATTTCCATAATATAGTATCTATTAAGGATAGGCTGTAGAAGTAATGCAAAAAAATTAACTACAATACAAAATGAAGTGGAAGTTAGATTCATATATGTGCAACTATATTTGTTTTATTCATTGGCAGTCCAAACTCAGCTACTTCATCACCACCTTTTTTTCAGTAGCTCCCTCAATCTTACATTGCATTATATAGCTGAACAAGTCTCTGTCAACACTTAATAGTCAATAGTCAAGTTTAACTATTGTTGAATTAACACTTTATTGTGACCATCTTTGATCATTTTTAAAGTGTGAGCTCATGAAAAATGACACCAAAAGCTGTATTAGTGCTTAACCCAAAATAAAATCATAATCTGAACCATTATCGCAGGTGTTTAATAGGACACCTTTTTAAATACATTTTGTCATTATGCTTAAAAATTGCTGGAATGAAAACCATAGCATTCTTTAGACACACGCAACATCAATGTTTACCTTTCTAACAGCCGGCACTTTGGTTACACGATCACGGGAGCAGCACAGGTGTAATCAGTAGCACTGGAAACAAGCACATTCCTTTTAGGCGAGCTCGTTTCAGGGGCCTGGTTTTATGAACGCTGGTTAACTCACAGGGGATTAACAGGACAAATGTAAAGAAAGTTCACCTGTCCTTTTTCTCATCTGATGCATCGACTGTCGTGAAGTGAATCAAAGTTTTAACAGTATATTAGGTCAGTGCACTTTACATACAGAATTCATGCGACGCACACGAGTGGAATAGTTTGGGATTTTCTGTTGACGGCTGACTCACTGTCTAGTCTTCTTCATGGAATTTCCTATACAGTAGTAGTTAGTTCCTATATATAGAAAAGAGAGCGGCGGTGCAGCCAGCAAGCGGACAAGCCAAGTCCTTTTTTTTTTTTTTAATGTGAGAAACTGATCTTTCTTCTCACCTCTCCAGGTGCAAGAAATGGAGCGTTCCCATTGAGAAGATCTACAACAAAACCCAGAGAGAGAAGTTCGCCTGGGCAATCGACATGGCTGAAAAGGACTATGAGTTTTAAACACATTTCGATGTTTTACCTTTTCTACCCATGCCTTTGATTGTAAAGATGGTTTTGTAGTTGATGTCAAATGATTCCACTGTGTGGTTTACTGCAGGGCTGCGAAGAGGGGAGACTCAATCGGAGCCATGATCACAGTTAAATAATTGTGCTGTATATATGAATTGGTTGTGGATATATAGGAAAAATCACTCCTGTACCATTTGACCGAGCTGCCAAAGGGCATCTCTCTTTTAAAAAAGAAAAAAAAAATACAGTAGTGTGTATGTAGCTGCAGCTATCTGCCCATGATCAAACTACTATGAACACATTAGTATTATCTTTTGTCAGACACGACTGTACTGAAATTTGCAAGCCATCAGAATTATGGAGAAATTCTATATTCTCATAGAATTATGAATTAATAAATGTTTGTGTGGGAGACTGTGAGGAACATCATGAGAGATAACGGGATGAATTTCAATTTGTGGAATTTTAGTGTGAAAGACAATAAAATGAGCCTGACAGACTGATGACAGTGTGAAGAATAGAAACCCTAGCACTATGCCCATATAATTATTAGCACACCGAATGTCATCATTTCATTTTTGATTCATTTAGTTTGATTTTTTGCTGTTTTTATTTCAGGGATGTACATATTTCTTGTCATTTTTCAGTAACTATGATTCAGTGTTTTATAAAGATGTGTGCTTGTATGCATTGTCAACGAAAAGCTCTTCATTGCTCATATGCAACTCGTGTGTGTCTGTCTCCACAGTTTTGCAGTGAACAAGACGTCACATTCCTCTTGGTTACTTGAAAACAGCTGAAGTACTGCGTAATGTTTTTGTGTGTCCGAGCCGAAAGAGACTGTTCTATCAGACAGACGGTTTCTGAGAGGGATGTGTATTTTTGCCAAAAAGGTCACCGAAGTCTATCATTGTGGTGTGTTTTTTTAATTTGTTTTTTTGTATTGCTGTGATGAAGCAGAAAGTGTCTCCTTGAATTAATTTCCAAATGTGAATGGATATTCTAACTTTTGTCATTAATATTTCTTGCTATTTGATCATTTATCACACAAATCCTGGTTGGTTGAATGCTTATTGTTTTAAGCTTTGTAGTTTTCAGAATAAAACATCAACCTTGTCCTCGCCTTTTTCCCTTTTATTCCTTTTTTTTGTTTGAATTATATGTTTGAGTTGAGTTGAGTAAGTTGAGTACACAAAGAGAAATACAGTCCTGTCAGAGATGTAATCAGCAGTGATCAGTCAAGTCAGGGGTCATAGTCCAGTTCCTAATGATATGCCTCTAAAACAATCAATAAAATCTATTACCTTAAATTTCATTCTTATTATATAATAGAACTTTTTTTTTCTCAAGGAGAATAAAAACAAAAATAGGTAATTATGAGAATAATACAAACAAATAGGGCCTTAATTTGGATGTTGTAACATTGTAACAGTACACAGTATTGCTTAGAGGCTGAATAATGACGAAGCTGTCTGTTTTTGGACTAGTTGTGGTCCAGGTAATTTTGAGGATACAGCTCATCATGAGGTCTAGTGTGAGCAAAGTGTCTGCCCCTTTAAGAGGCCGACAACAGGCGTTCAGACCGAGCTGCGTCAAGTTAACGGGAGACACGCAAGCCCTCAGGAAGTGTGGTGATACTGTCAAAATAAAAGCGATGTTCAGTGGGTGCCGGCACAACACACTATTAAAGTACTTCAGCTTTAAAGGAGCTTGGAGTTACAGAGCTAAATGAAAGCTAAATTCTGATATAATTCAGATTTTTAAAAATGCACCAAAAAAAAAAAAAAGAAATGTGCAGAAATTAATCAACATATTGTACTTGTATATGAGGACCACGCAAAAATCCCAGGAGATCCGATGTGATAAATATTCTGTAACCCTTTTACTGTGACCATCTGGATGGCTTTACATTTGAATAAAAGTAAAAGACACCTTCAGTCAGGATCTGTCATCTCACAAGGTCTGAATACAGTGTCAAAAAATGTCCGCTCATTATGTTGGTTTAGCTCATTTGGAATAATACTATAATAATGAACTTAATGACTTTTATTGACTTAACTCTGGCTTTATTATGTAACTCACAATTGAATATACAACCTTGATTTTTTTTATTTAAATGAATGTCTTCTAGGTCACTATCTATCACTGAAAACGAGAACACAATGATGACATGTGAGTGCTTATATTGAATATAACTACTACAGCTCTGTATTAAAAACACACAGGAAACTACTGACTATTCAACCATTAAAAGGTGCACAGAGAGGGACAGACATGTAGAAAAGCATCCAAGATGACATGTTAGGGAGGGCATGTTTTGTTTTTGGGTTCTAAATGCCATATAGGCCACATTATTGTATATAACCCACCACAGAGGCATCAAAGTCCACATTCATCAATCAGGTATGTGAATACATACAAGAAATTTAACTCTGCTTTTACAACGTAAGCACACAGAAATATACATACAGATACATAGTCTCATGACTCTATTCTTGTCATTCTTTTTTTTGAGCATTGTTTGGGAGCCTGAGTTTAAGAATTTAATTACCTATGATTGCTTATGCAAATTGTTGTGTAATGACAATACATTCTTGAAGTCTTGAAATCCTAACATATGTAAAAATACTGTAAATATTAAATAATAGAAATAATAATGAATTAATAATAACATTAACATCAGTAATGTATCTGAATGATCTCATGAGGTTCCACGTAAATGACAAGTAACTAGAATTAAAAATATTCATTCATTCACTCATTCGTTAGTTTATTATTATTATATTTATTATAAATGTAATACTCATTGTGGTTCCCCCAAAAAACCCAGTTCAACAAGTTTTTGCACAAATATATCAGATCAAATACCTGGCATTTACAAAACCCACTTGACCACAAACCTGATTCAGCCCCTCCTCTGATTTCCCCTTCAGGACTCTTATTGTGAAGGCTCGCAGCGGATGTCCGCCTCTCTGACTCCGGGCCCGTTGATGCCGTCGGTGCTCGGCCGGGGAGGGGGAGGGCCTGCGCCGGATCCGAGAGCAGACAAACTTGCGTAGTCCTACCACGGCTCTCGGCGTCTGCCTGCCTGCCCGCCTGCCTGCCTGCCTCTCTCTATGGACGGCCGGAGGGGAGAGGAGGAAACGGGAATTGTCGTCGTCGGGACCGCAGCGCCTTCCCGGGGCCTGGCGACGGTTTAACCACGGATGAGGACGGGGGTGGGGGGGAGCTAGAAAAAAAAAACAAGGGAAAAAAAAACAAACCTGGGTGTGTGTGTGTTTGTGGAGAGAAAAAGAAGGGTGAGAAAAACAAAAACAAACCCGGAGAAAGACGACGGGAGGAGCGGGAAGAGGAGAGAGGAGCAGCCGCGGCCGTTGGAGATGTGCGGTCGGGCCGAGATTGCGGCGGTAGGTAGAGCCTAGCAAGACCCTGCGACGTGTTGTTTTCCTCACTTCATTTTCAGGAAAAGACAAGGGAAAGGGATAACGCTACCTGGTTTTTTTTTAGTAAAAATAAAAAAGAATATTTTAAAAAACATTTTCCAGCTGTGCTTCTCGGCCCAGCCAAATGCTTAGCACACACCGGCCCCGTCTCCACGCTGTGAAAATAGCCAGACGGCTCTTGTTCGCCACCGCTTGTATCCCCCCCCCCCTCTAAAAAAAACCCTCCTCATATCGGAAAGGAAACTTTCTTTTTTTCACCGGGACGGACTTAAACAGGTTACAGGCCTGTTGGTAACAAAAATAATAGAAAAAACACTCTAAATGAGACTAAACGCCCTCCTGTTGCTACACTAAAGGTAAAAAAAAATCACGTTGGAGTAAAAAGTTGATGAGCTTTAATCGTTTTTCGAGGCTGTCATTTATTTACATCATTGTTAATGATAAGTCATGGCAGTGGTCCTGTTAACTGTGCTGGCCCAGCCATGTTTTCCCTTGTGTGCCAACTTTTTTTAAAAGAAGTGCTCTTTTTACTTGATTTTAACTGGATTTAATACCGTTTATATACATTATTTATCATGTAGATGCAGTTTTGCCACACAATTGTGCAGTCAAACTGTAGGATTTGTCATGTATGTGGACTCAAAACATGAAATCAGTCCGTGTTTATAAATATGCAAACCATGCATGCTTGATATTTTGCAGAATTTAGTGTGTATTTATATTTTTTTCTATGTGTGGTATTTTCTTCCTGGTGGTCTTCAGGAATTTTCATAAAACGTCTCTGCTGTTCACTATTTTTTGTCCAAGTTGAGAACTGTAACATAAAAAAATACTACACACCAAAAAAAGAGAAAGTTGCGTGTATAAATGGGAATATTTTAGAAGATACTACTCAAGTTCACGTTTCTCACATATGTCAAAGCATGGGTGGGAGTGTTTATGAAAATAATATTTGTACAAAGTGAAGTTTTTAAGCAGGACTGTGAGAGCAATTGAAAGATATTTTTGATACTGAAGAATCAGTTTTTTCTTCTCATACGCTCTTGACAGCAAGTCTGCTGGAACATAAACATCTACTGCAAGTACAGTAAAGCTTTATTTAAAACATGTGTCTCCTGACAGCATCAGCTCCTCGCTGCTGTATAATTTGAGTACAGCACAGACACACAAGAAGTCCCAGAGGAATTGTTGTTTCATGGGTCTCCCCCCCTCCCTCCTTCTCCTTCTCCTCCCGCTGTAGGTATCCCTGTCTAGGCCTGGACTGAGCAGATTGTTCTGAGAGGAAACGGACAACAAACAGGGGAAGTGAGCATGGCTGGGACCGCGGGCTTCTTTTCCAACGGACCTGTTCCGTGGATGGACAACGACGCGGAGATGAACAACCTGTACCGAGACCTGGAGCTGGGCACAGTGCTGACACTGTTTTATTCCAAGAAGTCCCAGCGGCCAGAGAGACGGACATTTCAAGTCAAGCTAGAGACCAGGACTATTATCTGGACTCGAGGCACGGATAAAATAGAGGGAGAGAGTGAGTAGCGTGCAGACACAAACACATACAGACAATGCGCAGAGCTTTTAAATGTGAAGGTGTCCATGTCAGAACTGGTTGGTTTACATGCATTCAGAAATATGAAAAGTGTCGCCATGAGCTTGAATAGCTCACAAAAACTTGATAAGCACACCTGACAGTATGGCATGATGATATGGTGAACAGTCTGGAATGAGTCACTTGCAAAATCCTTAAAATAAAAAAATATATAAGTTACTAGAGCAAAGTGAAAGTAATTACAATGATATTAGCAACTAAATAGCTAGCATGAATATTGGTAATGTGATGATCTTTCAGCGGGCTAACAGTCTTGCTTACATGCAATAAAATTAGGATAAATAGGCATTAGTAATGAAAGTGAAACAGGTAGAGGCATTCCTTGTCCATTCCACACACTTGGACCAGTCTAATGACACCCAGGTTTTGTTATGTAACTGTGATGTAGCCTCCAAGACAGGAAAAGACAACATTTGAACTATATGACAATACTGATTAAAAAGAAAATCCCAGCCGCATCCCTCAATATCAGCATTACATCTTTTATTTAAGCTCTGATTAGTACATGAAAGGTGCTGCTCTACCTTATTTTTCGAAGACTAGAGTTATCTTTTTTTTTCTTTTTTTAATGTTATTAGTTTTATTTTGTAGCATTTAAAAACAACAACGTCAGCAGAGCAGGTGTGAGTCTTATTTAAAAGGTGAATGTTAAAGGACAGCAGCACAAGTTACATCGTATCTTGGGTACAAATCCGATGACAAGAGAGTACCGATCTCAGAACTCTTTTTGCTGCATTAATAGGAATATACTATAATTCACCAGGAAGCTGACATTCAGATTAAGCTTCAGCAAAACAACAGTGTGTCTAACTGAGGACGCATGGGTCTTCAGTGAGTCGTTAAGTCGTCTGTCTCTCGGGTTAGCAGGATGCCTCGTGCACAGCTGCACTCTGCTCCGGATGCAGCAAACAGGGCACACACACACACTCTCACACACAAAGGTAGGCTCGGGCCTGTTTTTTTTTTTTTTAAACACAACAGTATCATCTTCTCTGCGATGAAGGGTTTCATACGCCCATGAGCTCATAGCTGCCATTCGATCCTCCTGGAGAGGTGAAATTGGCCTAGGCGGCTCATTAATGTACAGAAATAGAATATGAGGGTTTTTACTGGAAGTGTGTGATCATTTGGGAACGATTTGGCCTGCGGTATTTACCCCTTATCAGTGGCGGAGAGAGAATGATGTCCATTAACTGTGGAAACAGCTCTTACATTCGCTAAATATAAAATGCTGAGAGGCGCATCTTTTTTTGTCTCTTGATCGAAGTGTATTTCACACATTTTCTCCCCCCAGATTGATTTTGTTCTTCTTTTTTTAAAAAAAAAAACATATCTTTCCTATGAGGATGCTTGTGTCATGCACCAACCAAACAACTGGCAGGAGATATTACTCTGCATGTATCATAACATGATGCATTAAGTAGAAGGTGGAGCTTGACAGAGCCGAATGTGGTCTTGGAAGAAGAAATGGCGGTAATGGTTAGAAGCGTTGGCAGGGCATAAAGATGGGATACCTGATGTGAAAAAGTGAGAAAGTTTGCCCCAAACTCTACGTTAGGCTGCACAGGAGTTTGTTCTAATACTGGAAAGACTGTTGCGAAACATCAAATGTAGTAAATCTGTCATATAAATCATCTTTACAACTTCTGTTTTCAGTGTTTCTGTTATCAGTATTTCATTGATAACAAAGCAACTTAAGCAAGAATCAACATCATATTTCACTGTGACACTTTTTTTTTTTTTTTTTTTTAGGGCAGCTCAGACGTTTAAGTGAATTAACTGACACACCAGGATGCACATTTTGCTGAAGGGAGCCTATTTTAGGTTTTTATGAATGAGTTTTAACATGTGTTTTTACACGCGCAAGCTATGATTTAACTTTGGTGCCCCGGTGGGGAAACCGCCCCTCCCATTTCTCTGAGCCCACCACAGTGTCAGATCCTCTGGTCTTTACAACACACAGATGTAGGAGACTTTAGGATGAAGGGTTGCATTTTAAACAGACCTCAGGAGTTCATTTCTGTGAAATGACGACTATATCCTTATCATCTCTGGGTGTGTTTTGACATGGGCAATGTAGCAAGCCAATGAGCAGGGCTGCTTCATGGTGACATTGATGTTCACAGAAGTTTACATCGATGTCATGATGATGTGCTGCTAAGTGTATTATCACCAGAGCTGGACCAGTGAATTTTCCAGGTCAACATATTGGCTTATAGGGACACATATATCTGTTATCTGTATGTGTCGACCTTTAAATATAATAACAAATAATAATAAGATTTCTAGTAAGTAGTATAGAATTAAGTAGTAAGTTTGAGGTAATTGAGACTAAAGAGTTGATTTTTTTCAACTTTAAAATGTCCCATTTTGCACGTACCTTGGTCATAAGTCTTTCAAAAAACAAATGTAATGCATCCATATGAAGATAGCTTTTTATCTTTTGTTTTTCCCTTCTAAAAAATGCTTTGGAGCAACGTGTCACATTTTTTAACCCTTCATGGTCATCAATCACACCTGCATGATCAAATAATTTCATTATGTCAAAGTGAATAAATAATTATCAGGTCATATAGATTAGGCTGTGCTATAAGTATTTTTTAAAGGCTAAATTAATTTTACAGACTGCCTAGTAGTTCAGGGAGTTAAACAATATCGTGAGTAGTAACAGCCTCATAAAAGGCACAGTTTATCTTGCTTTATCAATACATATTTATACCACCCATATAAATTTACGTATGGTGATAGAGAGGCTGCAAGACTGGTGAATCAGCCCATGTTTACTGCTCTGTCAGCTGTCCGTCCTACTCACACTGAGATTCCTCTGCACGACTAAACTCGATCAGCTGGTTAACACATAACCTAATACCAAATTAAAGTTGACGGATGAGACTCCAGATATGTCACAGCTTTGATTAATGACAAAGTGCTACCACAACTACTGCAGGAAAAGCATGCACATGTCCTAACTCAAACAGTTGACAGTTGTAATCATTTAGGCCTTTTCTTTTGATTTTGACTTGAAGCAGTTGGTTGATTAATAGATTTAATAGATCAGCTATTTTTCAAGCTTTATTTGCAGCTTATCAATTGTGAGTGTTTGGTGCTTTTTGTTTGTTAGCATGAGCTGAATATATTTGGGCTGTGGCTGTGTATCACCTTGAGCACGTTGGCTGGCAGTATACCTGATTGACTGATGTTTGAATTAATAGAATATTTAACTGAGACAATATTTTAACAATTATCCTCGCCAGCATCCCTAGTTTGAATGGTGCACTGAGCCTGGGAATGTGAGGCGTATTTAATTTAAGATAGGCCTTTTGTAAACTGCCCGCTGTTGCATGCGTTGCCTTGGAGTGCGAGTGACCAGTAAAACAAACGATTTGGTCTGATGCTGTTTGGTCATGATACGGAAAGAACCCACATAGATCTGCATTCAACAGCAGTCAAATATCGCCAGCTGTATCCTGGAAATGCCTTTTGTAAATAATGGAGAAATCATCAGGTTGTGTTTATTGTCGGTATGTGCAAATGTGGATGGAATTACCTGCACACTTCTGTGAAGACTGTCATCCCTCTGACCAGCTTTTTCCACACCTCCCGTGAAAGACGTGCACATGCTTTCTCACCTCAAACGTCTGATGTAATTTCCGAATTACACACATACTCTTTTTTTCATTTTCTTTTTTATTTATATGTATGTTGGAGTTACACACTTAGCTGTCAGCATGGTTTATTTATGAGAAATGTACGAAGAAATTGGAGGGATATTACCCACGTGTTGCACAAACAAGAATCAGCTTTGTTGCCTATTTATGTTTCTATGAAAGCACAGGGGAACAGAAGCCATGTAGCTGCATGACAGTAATTTGTCAGGAGAAAAAATCTCTGTTTAACTTTATGCCACATGATATCAAAGGAGCCGATATGCATCAGCTGATGTGTGAGTCCACACGGAAGTGTCATCATGCTCTGTGCCTCACTGTCACTCAAAAATACTTGATTGTATTTTGAGCAACTTAAACTGCAACACATGTTCAGAATAAACTCTGTAGCTTTTTAAAATGTATTTTGTCAATCACTGATAAATTATTTTCGCATAGGTTTTTTGTCTATAAAATTTCAGTATAGTGAAATTGGCTGCAGGTGATGTATTCAGATGTCTTGTTTTGTCCAAACCTCAAAAGATATTCAATTCTTCAATCAAATGTGAGCAATATCATAACATTTTAAATGCTCTAACCAGTGACTGGTTTAATTTTTTGTGCCTAAAAGTGACTATAGTAATAGAGTAATGCACTCTGCTGTATTTAATCCTTTAGATTTCTGATCATTCTTCATAAATCTAAGTCAACAAAGTGTAACATGAAAATCCCTTCTTAGCAGAAGGGGACATTTGTGAATAGTTTTGTCTGACCAATAGTCTACAGCCCATATTTGTGTCAATTGCTTTATTAAGACAAACATCTTGTATGGCTGCTTGTGTTTTAGACTACTGTTTTGTTGAAAAACATTCCTCAAAGTATCAAAAAAGTGTAATTTTGCTATTGAATCTAGGGCATTGCATTACAGTTTGCATTGAAACGTTTAAAGTGGAATCCTGCCCTGGTGAGGAGTATTAGAAATAATGTGGAAGTCAGGACGGAGCGCTGGAGGAAGTGTGGGAGTGTGTTGCAGGATACCTCCTCTCATCTCCTTCTCCACCTCTGGCTATCTCTTTATTTCCTGCATCTGTCTGAAAGCAGGCTCCAAATATTTTGACTCAAATGACTACAAGCGTTGTCTAACAGATCAGGCTGTCAGAGCCACGTTGCTCTCAGCGGAAGTCTGCTGGCCCATCTGGCGGGTAAAGTAAACTGATATGATGTATGATTAGAGAGCTTAGCTTTTGTGAAATTCTGAGTGCGTACTAGTTTTATTTTATTGCTTGAGAAAAGAACATGCTCACCTATACTAAAGCACAGATGTGGTGTGTAGGCGACAAAAGCACAGGATGTGTGGTTCGGGGGCAGGAAGAAGAGCAGGAGCTGAAAGAAGTCTGCGTGTGTGTGTGTTTAGCAGGAGAGTCCCTGTTGCAGGTTTTTAACTACTGCTAATACAGCACTGATAGGAACCTGTTGAGCAACTTTATGGACTATAGACTTGTAAAGTTTCAGACTGCTTGTTAATGAAGTCAAAACTTCAGCAGGACTTACTTTATCATCTCTTTATCATTTTCTAAAGACACACAACGATACAATCTTGTCTTCCCAGCATATGCAGGGTTGAGTGTTATATCACTTTTATGTTCCCTCTCTGATGCCTGTTGCACTGCAAAAGTCTTATAAGGGTTTTAATAATGAAAAATCACATAGCTCCCTGACAACAATTTGTGTGCAATATCCCGTCACAGACTTGTGTTTGTGTGACTGATCAGGGTCTTCTGTTCTCAGATGAGTTTTTGGTGGCTTTGGTTCAGTGGTAAGAGGCCAAACGGAGGTTAATTTGGTGTCAGTAACTTGATCATCATTTTCTCTGTATTCATATCTAACAATAGCTTCTATAGTGTGTCTTAACTTGAGTTGTACCTGTATGTGGTTTAGATCATGACCTCAGCTTCACTGTTTTATGTGGTCAGGGTGAGCAGGGGGGCTTGAAATGCTGTATGTGGGTCTTTGTGCTGGAAGGTTCATCTAAATAATTGATTTTTTTAAATTGAATTATAAAACACTTTGAAAAGGGTTTGAAGCTACTTCAGTATTGTTATTAATGGTCTTTGAGTGGTTTGAGAAGGAGAAGATCAGATTTTGTTCTTTTAAAATTCTGCTGTCCAACTGAATATCACCAAGCAACTTGTGACTAGAAATGATCAGTGAAATGAAATTATGATTAGATTATGTTATCAAGGTACACAAAGCGGTTTCATAAATACATAAATACAGTTTTCAGTGTAAAAACATAATCCTGATAACTTGTCATGCAAATGAGCATATTGCAACATATTCATAAATGATTCATATATCACATTAATGACTAATTTTAAGCAATATTGCCCATCTGTAATGAGAACATCTTTGTGTGTGAGAGGAAATGGTTGTTATTTGTTTTGCTGACTCTTTTGGTGTCTGTCTGTTCCTCTGTTTCTTTCTCTCTCACTCCCTCCCCCCTCCAGTTGATATCCGAGAGATCAAGGAGATCCGTCCTGGACAAAAGTCACGGGACTTTGAGCGTTATGTGGAGGACTCGGCAGGGCGGTTGGACCAGGCCCACTGCTTTGTCATCCTGTATGGCACAGAGTTTCGCCTTAAATCACTCAGTCTGGCAGGTACGCACAAACAATCACAGGATCATACAGTCCTCCACATCACTATACATGTAGTACGACGGTGAATGCATTTTGTTTCCAACCCTTTTTTGGAATTATTTATTTTTGTACATATGAGTATTGCAGCACACTAAAATAAAGCTGATTCAATCTGCCCAGCATACAACAAGAACTACAAGCTAGAGCTGATTAATTTGTCAGTGAATATTTTGATATAATAATAATAATAATTGTTTAATTGTTATGTCAAATCCGATTTGATATCTTGATGTTTTTCCACTGTCAGTCACACAAAACTCTCTAAAGAACCATGATCTTGGCCATTTTTAATCTTCGTTTTGTGCTATTTTTGATATCCCTCAGTCTAAATGATTATGGTCAGTAGCTGTAGCTATATACAACCAAACCAAAACCAAGATATGTCAAAAAGATCTGAAAATCTCAATTTGTCAAAATGTTTCCACAGCAACATCTGATGAGGAGATGTCCATGTGGGTGAAGGGGCTAAACTGGCTTGTGGCTGACACGCTGAAGTCCCCGACACCACTCCAGATAGAGAGGTAAACGGCACCCATCCAAAGCTGAAGGTGCATTAAAGGCACTGTGAACAGACAGCATAACATAATTATACGCATTCTTTGGTTTATGTCCCGTATGCGTTAAATACATAAAACCTCTTCATTTATTTTTCTCAGATGGTTACGTAAGCAGTTCTATGCAGTTGATCGCAACAGAGAAGACAGGTAAGTCCACCGAAATAAATTAATTAATTTCCTGAGTTTATTAGATCAACTGCACAGAATAGGTGTGATATGATGTAACTCAACTGCTCGGTGCACCAGTTATGTCCTCTCCCCAGCCTAATATCTAGAGCAAGTAGACTAGCTGCTGCATGCTGGTAGGTGTCAGAAAGGGAGAGAGAGAGAGAGAGAGCTCTCTTGAGGCGTAGTGGAGGAACTAACCTCTCAGCCACACACCAGCACCTCTTCCTGCAGCAGGAAACAGACTGCAGAGGATGGAGGAGATGCACAGAGATGTTTGTCTGTTACGTCCCTGACGAAAGAGCTTTGTTACGCTGTCGGGGTATTGTCCTCCCTGGCAAAAATTCCATGCTGCATAGTAAAAGTGAAGTAAAAAAAAAAAGACTCAAAACAGAAAATGAGGGGGTGGGGGTGGGGATTTCTAAATGATGCATCTCCACCACAACAGGATCTCCGTGTTATAGTTAGTAGAAGTCCGTGCGTTTATTGTACGTGCCTGTCCGTGTTTGTTTTTAATTTCTCAACCAAAAAAAACAATAAAAAAGAAAAAAAACGTGTGTGTGTGTTTAGGATATCCTGCAAGGATCTGAAGAGCATGCTGAGCCAGGTCAACTACAGGGTGCCCAACATGAGGTTCCTCCGAGAGAAACTTCCGGTAACCTCCTCCTACTTATCACAGAGCCCCCCTTCCCGCTCCATCTCCCTCCCCACTTCCCCGTCAATATGATGTCGTTAGAGGCTAGAGATTTATGATTTGTCGTTAACGGCCTTTTTGCTTTTCTCCCTTTCTCTACGTGTTTGCACAGGACTCCGAGTTGAGGAATGGAGACGTGTCTTTCAGCCAGTTTGCCCAGCTGTATCGCAGCCTCATGTTTGATGCTCAGAAAAACGTAAGTGCAGTCGTTTTTATTACATATGCACCGGGTAGCTCTGTCCCAGTACTTTCATCCCCCAGTGCCCCATCTGATGTGCTGCCAAGGCACCCTTCCTCTCCCATCTGTCTGTTCTCAAATGGCTGCGAGATCAATATGGACCAGTTAAAACCCACCAAACCCCTCTGGTGGAGGCCATTAGGACACACACACACTCACACACTCACAGGACTTAGGAGGCAAGCTTGCAGGCTGGCCGGGGCAGATTAAATGGATGACCTCGGTGACCCCCAAGACTAACCACCCAGCCCCCCTACAGGATGTCTGTGTCGATTTTCATCACTGGTACTACACAGTACTTTCATTAATTAACTATAATGTTCCCTTTTCTGTTGTTTTTCTTCTTTCAGATGGAGTTACAGTTTCTACAAAGGTGGGTCCAAAACCAAACACACACTCAGACACTGTCAGTCTTTCTGCAGCATCACAGAAGTGTGATGTACTGAAGTGAACTATCACTTTCTTTCCTACCAGGTTCATTGATAGACCAGAACAGAGGATCTCCCTCGAGGACTTCAAGAGTTTCCTCCTGGAGTCTCAAAAGGTAATGTCTCCAGGCTGTCAGAAACATTATTCATAGCATTAGTTTCATTTGTGTGCTCTAATGCCTCTGTGTCTGTGTGTGAATCCAGGAAATGTGGGCCACGGACAGCAACAAGGTTCAGGAGTTTATGTTCGGCTACTTGAAAGATCCCCTTAGAGAAGTGGAGCAGCCTTATTTCCACCAAGACGAGGTGCACACTCTTTCACCATCACCCCCCCCCCCTTTTTTTTCTTCATTACTTCTCCTCGTGTTTGTCTCTGAGTATTCACTCACTCACTCACTAATGGAAAAAATGCAAACATGTTTTTTTTGCAAGCTGTGTTTTTCCGATGGTCCCCTGTGTTGGTGCTGTGGGTGGGTGATGCTCAGAAATTGACATGGATAGCCATGATCTCAGCCTAAAGCACCTCCTCCCACACAGACAGAAAAAGGTTATTGACTGTGGCGTCATGTGCGAGTTCTGCAGAAAGCTAAGGATGCATTTTGTGGTCTCTATGAAGCTATGATTGAAAGAGAAGAGAAAGCTTGTGTGAGCCAGCCTCCAGGGGTTGGTACTGACTTTCTGTGCCTCTTTTAGGTTATATTGTGTTATATAGCAGGTGCACAGGCATTGGTTGCGCCAAGAATAACATGTAAAGAAGAAAAACTGTGTACAAGATAATATAGATAAATATAGTTGACCCACACTGGGAACGTTATTAATACCCAGAGTGGGGGATGAAGTCCGTAATGCTGCTGTTGGAGCTCACTTTTTTCTTGAGTGTTTTCTAATCGTAAAACATATTCAAGGTTTGCTTCTTTACAGTGAGAGATGATAATTGATATGCAGAATAAGCTTTTCCCTTTACATAAGTATTAGCACTCCTAATAGCATATTGACTTAAAGCCTCAACTGTTGATTCTCCATCATACTTGGCTGGATTATTTTTCCATTCCATTCCCTGTCTAACACTGCAGATTGAAGCAAACAAAAAATATTAAGCTAATGCATATCCTGTATGTGTAAATATATAATTTATCTTTAATAATTCTGACTGAGTCACCACTAAGTTGTACTTGGTCCATGCACAAAACAGCTGTTCTGTGGTTAGAAGTGTTATACACTCTGGTGTATAACACATGCTTGTGTGCCAATAAAAAATCACATATTTGTAAACAGAACTGCAGTATCTGCTTGTAGTTTGGGATGATTTGAGCCTTAAAATGTTGCGTAAGCTTATTCTACTTTTGCCTCTTATGTCTCTTGAGAATTGTACTTAAACCGTAACTATCACTACTTTTAAATATGTGATTTATTTACAATAGATTTAGTTCGGACACACACATGCATACTTTCCAGAAATGCTTCAGTTAAGTCTGCAAGTGTGGGGAAAGTCCACAAATTCAGCCTCATTCTGTCTTCTTTTCTCTCTCCTCTAAAGTTCCTGACATACCTGTTCTCCAAAGAGAACACCATCTGGGATTCCTCCCTGGACCAGGTGTGTCCCGACAATATGAACAACCCTCTGTCCCACTACTGGATCTCCTCTTCGCACAACACGTAAGGATGGAGTTCCTGACTTTCATGCATACTTTTTCATCATTTCAAGCTTTTGTCATGTTCAACAGTTGTAATTAGGCCTTGAACACTTAAGGCTGGTACCCTCTTGAGAAACCTCTAACCAAAGTGGGCTTTTGAGCTGACTTCATCAGATAAAAGTGTATTATTTAATCTCTTTCCAGAATGAGAGCCAGGCGTGGATTTTGCAGGAAAATGTATTTTTCCTCCCATTGAAAAGTGTGTGAAAGGCAGCTGAAATGATAACCTTCTGTACTAGATGTGAAACAATACTCATTGGTACAACGGAATGAAAACTTCCCATGTTCCTTTGATTAGGTTTGAATTGACCGACGGAATGAGTAACAAGTGCTTATTCCAGTCAACAAAAGAGAGAGAGCCTTTTGATACAGAGGTCTCAGTGAGTTTGCGCTGCCACCATTGAAAGTGTGTGTGTTTGTGTGGTGCAGTCCCTGACGCGTGAATGCTTTTGAAAGGCTGATTAGATGTGAGTGTGTTTTTGTTTTGCGTACTTTGACGTGACATGCGTATTTTTAGCTACCTGACGGGAGACCAGTTTTCCAGTGAATCGTCCCTGGAGGCATATGCGCGCTGTCTCAGGATGGGCTGCCGCTGTATTGAACGTGGGTAAACACACACATACACACACACACACTACAATTTTAACCACATACAATAAATCACCAACACTTGACGACCAACCTGCTAATTAATGTGTCTTTGCCCTGCTTCTTATCCCTTACAGTTCCACTTTTAAAGCAGACACCACACCCTTACACACACACACTCACACACCCACACGCAGTTACACAAGAGTGCTGCATATGGCCTTTACGCCAAACTCTTGTCAAGCAGGTTTGTAATGAATGGCAATGGCTCACAGTGGGTTAAAGGGTCACTTTTCCTCATACAGAAGTAAAGACATATGACGTAAATGTGTGCCTCTTCAAGATTAAAGGTCTCAAAATGCCTTTGTGTGCATGCAATAAATTGTATATGCTGATTCCTTATTATGTAACATAGGAGACAAAGTTACACTGCATGCATGTGTGTTTACTTTCAGTGGACTGCTGGGATGGTCCTGACGGAATGCCAGTCATCTACCACGGTCACACCCTCACAACAAAAATCAAGTTTTCTGATGTCTTGAGCACCATCAAAGAGCATGCTTTCGTTACGTCCGAGTGAGTCCCTCTGAAACCCTTTTTCAGCCGCTGGTGGCGATGACATGATGAAAAGATAAGGGATGGCAAAGATAAAGGATCAGAACTCTACAGAGGAAACAATACACACAGGCTGCAGTGACATCACTTATCATTATACAGTGAGAAAATAAGATAAGAATCACACGCAACACCAGCAAGGGGGAAATTCTGTGAAGCTGCAATTTGTTATCAGGATCTGAATCCAGTTAATGCCAAATACTGTTTCACATGCCAGGAAACTGCAACATTGTTTTTAGTGCATAACAAAAAACGTAGCAAGAGAAAAACAGAAGTTCTGCAGAAACATTAATGAGAATACTAAAATACTTGGGAAAAACAGACATCTAAGTTTATGCAGACTGTGCAAAATATTAAGTTCTGTTCTGTGATCCTCCTACAGTTATCCCATTATCTTGTCCATCGAGGACCACTGTAGTATTGTACAGCAGAGGAATATGGCCACTTTCTTCAAGAAGGTGTTTGGAGACATGCTGCTGACCAAGGCAGTGGATATCGCAGCAGATGGCCTGCCCTCGCCAAACCAGCTCAAGAGAAAGATCCTCATCAAGGTCAGGACCCACCTGAAGTCAACACTATGAATGGATGCTTTGTGCAGCATTTCTGATTCTCCTCCCCTTTCATCTGCTGCAGCATAAGAAGCTCGCAGAGGGCAGTGCATATGAAGAGGTGTCCACCTCCACCACCTACTCAGAAAACGATATCAGCAACTCCATCAAAAATGGCATCCTGTTCCTGGAAGACCCCATTAATCATGTAAGCAACATTATATGTAAACAGATTTTAGATGCTGACAAACACTGAACATGAAATATGGTGAAGTAGCTTCCATACCAAGCCTGTTCGGGGTGTTGACACTTCTTAAGCTATACACACCATTATCTTGCCACTCTTTTTTTGATAGAAGATTTATTTCTTATTATTTACCCTCACCCTTGCCTACTTGGGGCACTTTTTAGTGCAACATATGAAACCTCTAAATATTTCATTTAATCATTTGGTCTAACAGTCTCCCTCCCTTCATCCACTCTCTTCCTTTTCCCCCCAGGAGTGGTACCCTCATTTCTTTGTCCTGACCAGCAGTAAGATCTACTATTCAGAGGAGACCTCCAGTAACCAGGGTAACGATGATGAGGAGGAACACCGAGAGGTTAGTAGGCCTGATCTGCTGTTGTAATGCAAAGAGATGAGACCGTCATTTGAACTTAATTTGAAAGGACGAATAACAGGATCTATGCATTAGTGGACAGTGCACTTATTGTACAGTATGAGATTAACAGTATTTTCCATGGAGGTTGTGGACAGACGTGAAATCAGGATTCGATCCTGAATGCAAGTGAAAGGAGGTACTCGGATTCTACAGTTGTCATCTGCCTAACATCTCCTTCTCCTTTCTAATCTTCCAGGTGTCTAATGGTATGGACCAGCACGTGACAGAGAAATGGTTCCACGGGAAGCTGGGTGCTGGGAGGGACGGGCGTCAGATAGCGGAGAGGTTACTGTCCGAGTACTGCCTGGAGACTGGAGCTCCTGACGGCTCTTTCTTGGTCCGAGAGAGCGAGACATTTGTGGGAGACTACACACTGTCTTTCTGGTACTGTGCACATGATTTCCTCCTACACATTTTACACAGACACACAGACATAGATGATTAATGGCATTAATACGAAATGGACATTAAATGCTGTTCACTGCCCTGGACTGTAGGATGAAATTGATTAGACGTTATTTTAAAATTTCAATTTTCTGTTATTAACAATAGAGGTGTATATCACTGTATTATATAATTTTGCTACTATAGCTGATTTAATTGAATTAGTGCCTGTATAGAGCCATGTCTATGGCATACTGTATGTGCGAGGAGGAAACTCTCCCTTGTATCTGTAGAGTTTATACATGTGTGTTCTTTGAGGTTAACTC
>JAOXYL010000050.1:17173703-17198240 GCA_028564955.1 Terapon puta | reverse complement strand
GCATACTGTATGTGCGAGGAGGAAACTCTCCCTTGTATCTGTAGAGTTTATACATGTGTGTTCTTTGAGGTTAACTCGTGCGGCACACTGGCAAATCAATCAATGTCAATCAATGTTAATCTCTCCATCATTGATCGAATGGGGATGTCACAGTTTGACGTTTGACCACTCACCTTCAGTTGGCAAAGGCTTTGTATTAGTGGAGTTAACTCTAGTTACTCTTTGGGTATGTAAGCGAAAATAATGACTTGAGGTAAGTTGTTTTTTCTTTTTTTGTTTTTTTAATGTTATACCTTTTTTTTGTCGCTGCTGTGTTACCCATCTCTGCATTAGGCGCTCAGGACGGGTGCAGCACTGTCGTATCCACTCTCGTCAGGAAGCGGGCAGCCCCAAGTTCTACCTGACTGATAACCTGGTGTTCGACACGCTCTTTGCCCTGATCAACCACTACCAGCAGGTGGCGCTGCGCTGCAACGAGTTTGAGATGAAGCTCACTGAGCCTGTGCCTCAGACCAACGCTCACGAGAGCAAAGAGTGAGTCTCAAGCAGCATTGAACAGCTATTGGAAATAAATTCAACCTTCATTGTTTATTCATTTTGTCAGTATTCAGATTTAATAAAATGGAAATGCACTGATTGTCCCCAACTCTACGGTTTACTGCTAACTGACTCCCTCATATATAGATGCGATGTGACAACATTTTGTCCCTGCAGTAACGTGCTGTCTGTCTATGCTTGATTTTGTGCTAGGTGGTATCACGCTAATCTCTCCAGGAGCCATGCAGAGAATATGCTGATGAGGGTTCCTCGTGATGGGGCTTTCCTTGTGAGGAAAAGGGCAGAACCCAACTCATTTGCAATTTCCTTCAGGTAACTAGGATGTAAATTTAAAGTATCTCTTAATGAGACGAACTTACTTCCTTTCAATGCCCAAGAATGGCTGCAAAGAAAGGCAAAAGATTATTAATCCTTAAAAATTCTGCATTACATTTACAGTAAAGTTAACAGAAGCATAACTAATGGTCCTGTCGGCTGTTTTTTACAGGGCCGAGGGAAAGATAAAGCACTGTCGCGTGCAGCAGGAGGGTCAGACTGTGGTGCTGGGCACTTCAGAGTTTGACAGCCTAGTAGATCTCATCAGCTACTATGAGAAGCATCCTCTGTACCGCAAAATGAAACTGCGCTACCCCATCAATGAGGACACACTGGAGAAGATAGGGACTGCGGTGAGCACTACCAGTGGGACACTTAACAGAGAATAATAAACTTTTGACTGTGTTGAATAATATCTAATTTCAAAAATGGAGATAAAGAAATGTCAGTGTGGAAAAGAAAAATCCCTTTCAGCCTAGTGAAAAGGTTTTTTAACACACGGTCTGTCCTCCAACAGGAGCCAGACTACGGGTCACTGTACGAGGGCAGGAATCCAGGCTTTTACGTCGAGGCCAACCAGATGCCAACCTTCAAGGTGAGTGTCATGTATAGAGAAGTTCCTGTGTAGTTGAACTGCACACAGTGAAGATGGTGAACATGTATGTCATAATCTGCCTTGTCTTTTCAGTGCACGGTGAGAGCCATGTACGAGTATAAAGCCCAGAGGGACGATGAGCTCTCCTTCACTAAGAACGCCATTATCTCTAATGTGGACAAACCGGAAGGAGGATGGTGAGTGACCTGCGTAACATTTATTCAGGAAGCAGCTCTTAATTATCCATTTAGACAAATCTTATTTGTGAAGGTAGGGAGAGTGAAGACTTACGACAGGGTGAATTATAGAGGATGGGACTACATGGGGAATATTGATCCGATGTTCACATCCTTTTAAAGCCATTGTGTTATAAATATTTACAAAACCACATCCCTCTCTCTTCTTTACACATCTTTTGTTTTATTCCTCAGGTGGAAGGGTGACTGTGGGGGGAAGAAGCAGCTGTGGTTTCCTGCTAACTACGTGGAGGAGATCAGTCCGTCAGCGGCAGAGCCTGACAGAACCGTGAGTGCTGCAACTTCACAGTTGTATATTGAAAGCTAAATTAGTGCACCCGCACCATGGACTGGAAGTTTGGGTCTCATCGCCCATCTGTCAGTTACCAGTTGCATAAGTAAGCTGGTTTATTGTCTCAAAATGGGCACCAACCTCTGTCCTAATCCTCCTCTTTTCTGTCAAGCAGGAGATGACAGAGAACAGCCCACTGGGGGATCTGCTGAGAGGAAGCGTGGACGTGTCTTCCTGTCAGATTGGTGAGTGGCCCCTCCACTTCCTGTTCGGCTCTGTGCTGCAGGGTTGCAGAGCAGACAGTCACCTTGCCACAGGGCAACCTCCCTTTCTGGCTATCACATGCTTGCACACGATCTCTGCCCTCTTTTGTTTTAATTGCAAAGGGACACAGTCACCACTGTCTCACCGACATTTTTTCCATCATCATCGTCTCCTCTATTATTAATTCCTCCACCATTTGGTTTTATTGTTACTCATTCTTTTCTCACAGCTCTGTATCTGATGTTTTATTGACATCCTTTAGTCCGGTCAATGCGCACCCATTAGTGTTGGCACATGCTGTCATGCATTGTTGTGGTCTCTGCTAAGCACAGTTAATACCTGAGTCTGTCTCTCTGCCTTTGGTTGGCTCTTTGGCTCCATCTAGTGGTAATTCTGGGAAAGCTCTTGCTATATCTTCTTGAACACTTTGTTCCAAAGCTTTCCTTCACATGACCGCTGGAAGAATCTCACCGGTTATAGCCTTTGTTTTCCCATTGAAAAGTGGTGACACTGCAGTTTGAGGAAGCGCTGCTGTTTGGGGTGCACCCCATTTGACTTTTATGCTTCTGCTGCCGTGGTCAAAATATTTGAACTTAACCCTTTTTATCAAGCATGTTCAGTCAGATTACAGTTGGCTAGGCACAAAGGGATAATAGAAAATAACACACACACTTTAAACAGAAAATGATGAGCCCAAGTCTCCCATATTTTCAAAAGCTTTTCCTGCTGCAGTCCAATTGAAAATATCGTCTTTCCATTCTGAAAATATTGTAAGAAGTTTCAACAATCATCAACTGTTGTTTTTAGCTGCTATTAACAGCTTATCTTCCAGCAGTGCAGAATAGAATACAGAATACAAAAATGTATTTGATATCATAATTTTTCTAAAGGAAGTGCCAAAATACAGGTTGTATAATTAAATTTGAATGTGATGCCAGTAGACCACTCAAACCGTTGTCTTTACCTTTCTATCTTATGTTTCTTACCTTATTGAAATGTTATCTCATTTTTATAATAGACTGACTTTTTGAATGGTGACCTGTTCTGTTCAGTGGCTGGAAAAGTAAAGTAAAGAAAAACCTTGTAGAGAAAGGTCTTCCTCAGTCCTATTTTTTTTCTGCCTTTCTTTTAACCCTCATCTTTACTTTATTTTCAGTTGTGCGTCCCGATGGAAAAGGCAGTAGGCCTCACGTCTTCTCCCTTGTGCCAAACGCTTCTATGCGGACGGGTCCGGTGCTGGACGTCGCTGCCAGCAGCCAAGAAGAACTTAAGGAGTGGGTGTTCAAGATCCGGGAGGTCACCATGACCTCAGAGGCCAAAGTAAGTTTCTGTATATATATATCACATGGCTGACTGAAAATGCAGGCCAGGACTCATACCATAGTCATGCCACATTGTGGATTGGTAGGGCCAGTCATGACTTGTGTTTGCCCTGTAATACACATAACTGGTATTTAGGAAACACTGACTGAGCAGTGAGCACATATGGTGTTTGTCAGGAATGCCACTCTGCAGACTGGCACAGTTACATGCTTTCACACCTGGAAGCTTTTTGTTTAGTATAACCACCCGAGCAGTAGCTGTTCAGGGGAGGAAAAGCCTCAGGCTAATGTTAGCATCACACTTAATTCTGTGAAAAAACAAACTGAGAAGTGATGTGTGTTACTGTTGGTGCAGCTGTATTTAAAATATGTGTCCCTGTGCCCAGCTGGAGGAGGGGAAGATGATGGAGAGGAGGAAGAAGATTGCACTGGAATTATCTGACCTGGTCATCTACTGTAGACCTGTGCCGTTTGATGAAGACAGTAAGGATTATGCACATCTAATTTAAACTGTAAACACACTGTTTGTACACACAAGGACGATACATACTTGGGACATAATAGAAAATAGGCACATGTCCAATGACAATACTGGTAGGTCAGGTCTGTCTTCTCTCTCTGCCACCTGTAGAGATTGGCACGGAGCGGGCTTGTTTCAGGGACATGTCATCCTTCCCTGAAACCAAGGCAGAGAAGTACGTTAACAAGATCAAGGGGAAGAAGTTCCTTCAGTACAATCGACTGCAGCTGTCCAGGATCTACCCCAGAGGCCAGAGACTAGACTCTTCAAACTATGATCCTCTTCCCATGTGGCTCTGTGGGTCCCAGCTGGTAGCACTGAACTTCCAGACAGCAGGTATCTGCCTTCTTCTGAGTGCATAAAATATCATTAAAGATGATCTCTTATTCGTCTCTTTTTTTTAAAAAACTTTCCTCTTCCCTCGCCATGTGCAGACAAACCCATGCAGATGAACCAAGCTCTGTTCATGCTGAACGGCAGGAGTGGCTACGTCCTTCAGCCGCCCATCATGAGGGACGACAACTTCGATCCCTTCGACAGACACACGCTGCGGGGCCTTGAACAAGTCACTCTAGAGATAGAGGTCAGGAAAAGTAAAGGACGGGACTGTGTGATGCCAGTGTTCAAACTATAGTGTGAGGTGCATTTCCACAGTGGGGAGCTGAAGTCGGGCAGTGAATGGACACCACATGATGTGAAAAGGACAGGCCCATGAATGTGTTCTAAAAATATCAAAAGATGATTATTGTAGTTTGGCTTGCTGATTTGGCTCGTTTAGCCGCACGGTTACTGGAACAGCAGCACCATCTGTGAGACACAACTCACAAGGGCCGATCGAGAACCTAATTGCTGCAGTTTATGTCAAACTCTTCTTGGAGTCATAGCTCAGTTAACCACAGACACTTTACACATCTATTTAGATTCGGGTGATTATCTGATATCCTTCATGAATGTATATCCATCAATGTGCTTAGATTTCATAGAGAAAAACATGCAGATTTTTCTCACATTTGAAAATTTTTCTTTAGTGTTGAAGTAATCCAGTGACGGCTATCTGAACGTCCTTGGATTCATTACAAACAGGATCTGCTAACAGCTTGTTCAGCATGCTTGTGATGGTGTGAATTTGCCAAAAATGTAAACAAATGTAGACTTTAAAAACTGGGCTCAAGTTGTTGCCCACAGTTCAGTTCCTGGCACTGTAGTGAAATTTTACCTCCTGACATCCCCCAGAGCACCAATATGTGTGTGAAACAATCTAAAGACTCAATGTTTTACACTTCTTCTTCTCCTCTGAAGGTTTTAGGTGCGCGGCACTTGCCAAAGCATGGCCGCGGCATTGTTTGCCCTCTGATTGAGATCGAGGTGTGTGGGGCGGAGTACGACAGTGCCAAGCAAAAAACCGACTCTGAAGGTGAGTGCTGCTCTAATTTTAACAATGAGTGTGCTTGCCAGTTCAGTGATGCTCTGCCAAAGCTGAAAGGAATGAGTAGTTACTGTTTACTGGATACATTACCCCTGTGCAATTTCCTGTCTGGTCTTAGAAAAACAGGAAGTTGTACAAACAACCAACCCATGCGTGGGAATAAAACAAGAAAACACTGGATGTAGTTTGGGCACACCAGGTTTTATAATCAGTAGTAGTAGTAGCAGTACAAAGAACATTTACAAAGTTTAATGCTTTACTTTGTCCATAATATAGGTTTAGTATTGCCTCATACAATACTGTGGTGTTGTACTCGCACTTTTAATCTCTTAAAAATGAAATATTTCTGCTCTTTCTCAGAAAAACTTTGAAAGATGGTGATAGTATCAAAGAAACTGGCAGCATTTCTTTTACTATCCTTCTCTCTGTTATTTACACACCCAGCAGGGTATTGGTCTTTTAATAAAGCAATAAAGTAAAGTAACCTGTTTAGCAGAAGTCGAGGCTTCTCTCCATTATCCATAATGGGATGCGACTCCTTTTTACCATCAGTTTGACATGATAAGACTTTCATTAGTGGCTCAGCTTGCTTGTGGATTTTTTTTGCCTATTCTGACCCCGTTTCAAGTGATGTGCTTGGCTTTTACATTGTATAAATTTAAAATAGTGAGTGTGCAGTTTTCTCTGCTCCTTGTACTTTATTTATGGTGATCTCTTCTGCACTCTGGTTCCTCCAGCAGAAGGAGCAATGAGCCGAGGCAAAATAATGTTTCTTCACATACTTTGACACAGGATTTATTTCAGTGTGTCCTAGTGTGATTATGCTGAGTAGTTTTTTCTTTATTTACGCTGCTGTTGCTCTGGGGAAAGTGATGCTGTTACAGTGGTGGATGCATTTTGTTAATTTCTCATCTTTCTCTCTCTTTTTTTTTTCCTCTCCAGCTGATAACGGTCTGAACCCCACGTGGCCCAGAAAACCATTTCAGTTCACAGTGTGCAACTCTGCCTTTGCCTTCCTGCGCTTTGTGGTTTATGAGATCGACATGTTCAATGACCAAAACTTCCTGGCTCAGGCCACATTCCCCATTCACAGCCTCAAGACAGGTACACACAACAGTGATGTGATCAATAAACTGCTGCCTCACGACCTAAAATCAGTGCTGTAACAAATGTCTGTTTTTATGACACCAGGTTACCGGTCAGTACCTCTGAAGAACAGCTACAATGAGGATCTGGAGTTGGCTTCTCTGTTAGTCCACATGGACATCATCACAGGCCGGGTGAGCTCCTGTTCTTAAACCTGCTTCACAATGTCTTCAACAAACATTAACCAGAGTCTCCTCTGGTTATCTGCCTTGTCTGACACCAGTAAAACCATAAAACTTGGATTTGTACAGATTAAACAAATGAGGTATAATGTGCCTCTGAGCAAGCTTAGAGGTGCTGGTAGGTGGATTTTATTAGCTTTGAACAGAGCCAGGCTAGCTGCTGCCCTCTGTTTATGGTCTATGTGCTAACTGCTGACTGTTGATATTTACTAGACACGAGAGTGGTTCGATCTTCTCATCTAACTCTTGGCAACAAAAACCAAAAGAAACTGCTCATTTTTAAAATGAAGATAACGTTGATTGTGTAGGATACAATCATAAATTTACATTCGACTATAAAACCGTCAGCACTTGTAACAACGGAGGCTCCTGGAGTCAGCATCTCTGTCCTGCTTGTTCCTCAGGATGAAAACGGGGAGGTTCTGAGCCCGTTCCTCGCGGTCGGGGCCACATCAGTGTCCGCATCTGCCCAAGTAGGGAGGGAACGTTTGGGGGAGTTGAGCTCTGTGTCGTCGACTTCCTCCAACATGTCTCCTCTGCCCCAGTCGCCGGCCCAGGCCATGGCTTACAGGGGGAGAGAGGGCTCCTTTGACTCCCGCTACCAGTCCCCTCTGGAGGACTTCAGGGTGTCCCAAGAGGCACTGCTGGACCACATGGACCCACAGAACAGAAAGTAAATGTCTGGTGTGTTGGTTTAGGGTTTTGCTCATGCCTTTGCACTGAGTTTTGTAGCTGTAGAAGCTTCCACACATCCTCCTGTCTTTGTCTTTTACCTCAGGATGTTGCGGAGGACCAGAGTGGGCGGAGAGAACCGTGTCTAAGTCCAAGCCAATCAGGACGCATTTCTGTTGCACCCCCCCTTCAAAACCACCCCCCCACACCCCTTACCCAGTCGACTCTCCCCGTACTGATGATGTCACTGACTGCTGTGAACACTGTTTCCATGGAAACGCCCACCACCGCTTTGGCCTACATTTCAGGCAGCTCTCCCTCCCTCCATTCTCCAACCGCCCCCCCCAACCCCCACCTCCACCTCTCTCCCTCTCCCCTCTCCCTCCCTCCCCGTCGTCCAGCCTCCTCACCGCTCGCCTGATGAGAAGGAGGGACACTCGGACATAAGAGGACGGGGTGGGCGGGGGGGACATCGAGAGGAAGTTGACCGCCGCGGACAGGAAGAACAAACGGACGTTCACAGGAGAACAAAAACAAGGCTGAAAAAGTTCCAGCTCCGGACTGGCCGTCGGCGGGGCGGGTTACCCTGTCTTTTAGGTGTGCACAACAGCTGCTTAGTTTGGAGGCTAAGAGGAGGGAAAGAGAGAGTTATAAAAGATATCAGTTTGAAACTGTTTCCCACTCAAGTTTCTTTGCTCTTCTCTATTTGGCGTATATGAATATATGTATTTATTCCTGCTGTGCTGTCAGCCAGAGAACAGCAGCAGCTGACCTGCTCTCAAAGAGCTCCTGTCTCCATGTTTTTAATTATTATAATTATTTAAACCTTTTAAACATTCATAATGTGACTTTTTTTTTTAAATGTATATGTGTAAAACACGAGGGCTCTCTATGGCTATTTTAATGTCTCTCTCTCCTCTGCTTTGTGGAGGAAATGATGCCTCCAGTCTAGCTCTCACCCTGAACCTGGAGGACTATTTAATTCTCTTTTTGACAGCATCAGGAAGAAGTCATAGCCTGTTACTGCTGGAAGCCTGGAGAGAGCAGGCAGCATCAATATGTCTGCATACACAAACACACACACGCATACACGCACAGGCTTTTTTGTTCTTTTCATTTCTAACTTACATTCCTTTAAAAAAAAAACTGCACATCATTCCACTTTTCCTGCATTGCAGGCGCCTTTACAAGCCAGTCTGACACTTTCAAACTCCTGTCTCCCTCTGTAGTTTTGTTCCTTAATGCTTGTGTCTGTTGGGGATCTAACATTACACTGTGTCATAAAGCAGGACAGGGATACATGTTGAGGTTGTAGTCCGAGTGTGAATGATAATTGTGCTCATATTGTCATTTTTTCACTTGTATCATCCGCCTGCATGTTTTGTGCGTTAAAGTTACAGCTAATATAACTAATCTGGTTAATATGGACCGTTTTTCAGTTTCAAAATTGGTTTAAGGAAAACAGTTACACACTCACGTTTGCAAACACTTTCATTTACAGATAATATTGTGAATGTCTCCCAACGTAATTAAGGAAATTAAGATTGTAACACCCTAACATGCAGCCCTGTGTTTCCATGATTTATTATGGAATCTTTCGGAAATGTCTTCATATTTACTGACATTTAAAGTCTTAATAATATTTTTTGTTTTTTCTTTAATGTTTTTGATAAGTTAAGCACAACTACTCAACAAAGTTGCTGTATTCATTCAGTATGTTTCAGTTCCAATAGATAGATGACCAACAAGGGAGGGGGTTTGCATTTCCAGTGTGAAAGGCGTAAAGAGAACATGCCATATACTCCTTGCTGGTTCATTTTGCTGCACCACATTAAATGTAAGGGACTTTTTGTGTTCGTGCTGCTGCTGCTGCAGCGTTCTGGGGAGTCACAGCACTGAGCTGCTTCCCCACAAACCTGTGAGGATTTTAAGTTACACTGCCATGATACATACAGTTAAATTGCCACTGCCTGTAAATTTATTTGTGATTTAAAAATGTGCAAGATGTGCTGACTTTGTGTGAACTCTCCCTCAAAGTGAGTGTCAGATGTTACACGTCGCAGTTCGTCGTCCCCAACGTTACACTCTCGTCCTGGCTTCTGCTCATAAATGTTCGTCTGACTCGCTAATTCTCTCAAGGTAGACGTCGGTTCGCCTAAACGTGCAGTTCTCATTTCCTGCATTTGTGGTGTGAGAGCACGTTTGCAAGGAGCGGACCAAGTCTAAGCTTCAGACTTTGTCGTAGCTGTGTATTTTCTCTGGCTGATTGATGACAAAGGTGCCTGGGGAGGGGAAGGGGGGAGGGAGTGGGAGGGGTAGAGGTCTGTGGTCTGGGCTTCAGTGAGCACAGACCGAGCTCGTATATATAACCAATGGTGTTATCTTTCCAGGTTTGTATCAGAAACAGTGTTTTCTCTGCTTGTATGTGATGACTATATGATGTAAACTCAGTATTCTCGCTCAGTGTTTGACCACTGAGATACACCTAAGCCATATGGTATGATTTAAGTTAAGGTAAAAGCAGGGACAGGAGTGAATACTTGAGGTCTCAACTAAAGTTTTCTGGTTTTTTTTTTTTTTTTTTTTAAAGCATCTTGTTGCGTTTGCACCCTGATATTAATCCCAAAGTTCCCCCACATTACTTCTTTTTTCTTCTTCTTTTTTTAAACGCCCCTCGTGTGGTCAACGAATGGTCTTTGTGGAGAGCGCTCCCTCCGATGCTGCATCTAATCGCTGAACTGTCTGCTAACGTCTACGTGCCTCCGTCTGTGTACACATCACATTAAAGCCACATCATTCAACTCTCCTGCTGGGCTCAGTGCACCCGCACAGCCACGGCACACCCACACAGGTGTCATCGCTTATTTTAACTGATGGATCCCTCTTTGCACCTCGTGTGCACGTTCAGACCACGTCTGACTTCAGTTTGTTGCACCTGTTACTGCGCTGCAACATAAACTCCCACCAACCTGCAAAGAGGTCTAATCAACCAGAATAACCAAGAGCTCCTATGTGGGTGTGTGGGGGCCCCTTAAGTGTCATTTGTCTTTGCTTTTTATTATTTTATTTTCCTCCAATCTTGTCTGTTTTGTTACTGATGGTCTCATTTACAATTGCTTTTCTGTAATGTGCCTAAACTATGGAGAGGAAAAGTATTCATTTTAATTTTTGCCTTTCATATGAAACATATTCAAGCCTGAAAAGTAAATAAAATACTTACTACTTTACACTATATGGTCTTAATTTCAGTGCATCTACTAAGTTTGTTCACTGTAATTGCAATATTAAAAAAAAGGTTTCATTAGCTTCGGATGCTGCTGCACCACAGGAAGAGAGGACTGAAGTTTCGGTCTTAGATGTGTTAACTGCAGCGGGAGAGCTGGTTTACTTAACCGTGGCAGTGCTGAAACGATAAGAAACATCAATCTCCAACCATTTTGATTATCACTTTTTTCAAGCAACTATTTTTTTTCCTGCTCAGTTGTGATTTGCTTTTGTTATGTGACAAACGGAATATCTTTTGGTTTTGGACTATCAGTTGGGCAAAGCAAGTAGTTTTTAAGATGTCACGCTGGGCTTCAGGGAAGGGGTCACTATTTTCTGACATTTTTGGGGAGCATTTTGTGCCATTATGGGAAATGACACAAGCAAGAGAACAGGAAATGAAGAGAAACAGATGGTGAATGGTTTGCAACAAGGGTCCTTTTATATTTAACACTCTTATTTAGAAACATCAGCAGATTGTAGAAAATAAGTCAGTTGCAGCTCTAAAAAGGACCTTTTTTTGTTGTTTTCGTTGGCTACCACATGACCAAAGCATCACTTTAGTTTATAGCCAAGGTCAGACAGGACCTAAAATACTTTAAGTACCAACACCCTTTTATAATTGTATGAGGAAAAGAGCCAATGACACTCGAAGCCAGACATTTATTACATTCTGTTTATTCTGCAAATACCATCTGTAAAAATTATACATCAAGCCTAAGTATGGAACTCTGGTAAAAGTTCACAGTTCTTTTACAGTCAAATGTATTTTATAGGAAAGTTCCATAAAAACAAACGTACGTACACGTCAGTGACGTAAAGAAGCACTTGATGCTACAACACAAACCAGATTTCAAATAGTCTACTATATTGTGTCGCTTTTTTTTCTTTTTTTAACACAACAGGGTGCTTGCCTTCTTTGGATGGTGGAATTCCAGACTTTTTCCCCAAAATGAACAACTGAATGTCCTATTTAACCAAATATTATGTACAGATAAGAAATGAAAAGTGAGTACAAAGAGATGTCCAAACAAAAGATGTGATGAATGAACACCAGTGCTGTGTTTCACATAAGATGCCATGAACAGCTAAGCATATTCAAAGTCAGCTGCAAGCTTGAAGTCAAAGTGTATGAGTGCTCAATGGTGGAAAAATGAATATGAAGATGACAGATGGAAAAACAAAAAGAGTTGTTTGATTTACTTTAAGGCCTAGGCAAGCACCCTGTAGCAAAGAGCTGTGCAGTTTCTCGTACCCCAAAACAAACTATGAACAGTCCCTCAACACTCCGCTGATCCTGGTCTGAGGGTTGGTTTGGGTCAATAGCTGTCCAAACCCAACCCCCCAGTCCCGATCAACATCTGCTGAAGTCTCAACGTCCGCCACACTTCTCCCTTTTTTTTTTCTCCTCCTCTTCTTCCACCAAATCTCCCCTCTCTGTTTTTTCTTCCTTCTTTTCTCCCATCACAGCAGGCAGGCGGAACGAACACGGCAGGGAAAAAAAAAAAAAAAAGACGCTGTTAGCCCTGCCCCTCCCTCCACCACCTCCACTCCTGCTCCACAGTCTCTACTGGAACTTCCTTCTGAAGGGAAAATGGCGGACGGGAGGCTACTGGAGAAGGTCTGTGAGGCGGAGGGGAGGGATAGATGGGGAGTGTGGGGAGGGGGAGCGAGGCGGGGGGTGTAGTGGCTTTAACGTCCATCTCACGTAGTGGGGGGAGGTCATGGCTACCTCTAGGGGTGGGAGCGAGAAGGAGTGAGTGAGAGGGACTTGTGAGGATGGTTTCGAGGTCCATTTCCATCCAGTGATCCTATTACATCCGCATCTGCCGTCTTTTCCCCCGACCGCAAGCACAAAGACCACCTGCGTTGTGAACTCCATCCTCAGACAAAAGGCCTCTTCAGTCAGTTCCTGTAGTAGTATTTTAAGAAAAAAGCAGAAAAAGAAAAAGAAATAAAAATCCATAACAATCCTGACAACAGGCTCCAGAAAACAACAAGTATAAATTGCCTTCATGATTACGCGCAGCGTGCTCGTGTCCAGCATGCCTCATTATTCATAATTATCGCTATTGTGCGTTTGTTTCACCTGAGAGATAATTACACGTTACGGCTGTGATTCATCTCCATCTATCTGCATATTACAACCACACCCTCCCCACCCCCAATCACAATAAAAATGTGAATGAAATTAGTCAGAACTAATATAAATGCTTAAATAGCAACATGAATTTTATTTTACTGCAATGCCTTTTTTGGTTCCAGCTTTTCAAATAGTCCCATCTAGTCACATATAATGTTGAATTAAAAAATATAAAAGTTTTGGAAATTGTATGATCAAGACACCGCCTTGTGTTGGTGAATGCTATTTTTTTTTTTCTTTAAACATTTAACTGGATACCTGCCTGTTTAATTAACAATAAAGATTCACCCCTTCAATGTGTTATACCCTGCTCGTTCAGCCTTATGGGGACTTTATCACCATTTGCATCACCCTACAGACAACTCCAGACATGAAAACTACCTTTACAAGGATTCACAGTCTCGTCAGCCTCCTCCGCCTCTGTTGCGACACCACACACCGACGGCTCCATTTTCTCCTCCGTCCCTCCTCCTGGCTGCGGCTCCAGGGGAGAGGATCCCGTCGACGGCGGCTCGGTCGCCGCGCCTGGCTCAGCTGGTCTCGGCCCGGGCGCGTGAGAAGCAGCAGTTTGTTCCAGCCGTGCCAAAGACGCCTTGGTGGAGAACCAATGTCTCACCAAGTCTGTTGTTAAACCGCTACCCTGAGCCAGCTCCTGCAACTGTTGATAAAGGATAATCTCTGTTAGTGCGCGGCTCCACGTTAAAGGTCAGGCAACGCAGAGGTTTGGCCCGTCTCATTTTGAAGAAACTCTTTAAAGTCAGCCTATGTAAGTTTTGCATGAACAACAGCCGTAAGTGACAATTACAGGTTACATGGTAAATTGTAGTGAAACAAAAGACTTAAATAAAACATCAAATAAAGTCAAATAAAGCAAAGTGACTCATCAGTGTTAGCACACCAAAATCACTCCATGTGATACTTCAACAGAAAAAAAATTTGTATCTATGAAATTTCATTCATAGAAATAATTTAATTGAATATCTCTCCATCTGCACAATAGCCCTCTACTGTTGTTACTTCCCAATCACCTTTTCTCTTATCCCATTATGGATGTAAATTATAAAATTATAAATACGTACATTTTTACACCTTTATATTCAACTTTTATCACATCCAATCTATGTCCACCATACCAGTACAATAAAACGAGTACTCGTTTTCACACACGTTGCACAAGTTTCTGTCAGATAACTAAACCACCAAGTTGAATTTCATTTATTGACTTAGCAATAAGAAAGTAATTTAATCATCCCAACCTGGAGATAGTCAGAGAAACACTTGGATGCATTAGACTAAATCAATAATCGGTGGTAATGTTGATACTCGTAAGATAAATTAGGTCAAACCATCAAGCACAAGGAGATGATACTGCTATGTCCAAGACTCAGTTATTTCACAAGTGTCACTTGAAGAAAATATAAAGAAAACACAATTTTCCACAGCTTGCTAAACATCCTGACTTCAATGCGAGAGGTACAAGCAAATAATCTAGTTTACTTATCTACACCACACATCTGTTTTGCACTTCTTTGCTGCTGCGACGCTTTAATTTCCCGGTGTGGGATCAATTACCTTTATCTCGTCTCATCTATGTACCATTGTAAAATACAGTGGAAGAAAAACAGATTTCAAATGTGACCCGGTGAGAAGAAACATGAAAGACAGCTGAAAGCTCCTTGTTTGGCTTTCTTTTTTTCTGTGCTCCTAATGCACAGAAATGAACAAAAGTGCCACACTAACCACAAAATTAACACAGTAACTGCTCTCCTCAGGCAGCATGTCAAAATCCTTAATGGATACTTTAACTCAAAAAAGGAAAAATGGAATGCAAATCCAAAAACAAAAAAGAAAGGAATACCTCACACTCAACACACAAAGGAGCTCTTTTTTTAAAAAATCACATGCCATGACAAACCCTGAGAGTAATTAAAAAACTTTATTATGTGGCTGACATCAGGAGGATGTCTTTATCTTCAGACCTAACACACAACCCCACAACCCCCTGAACAATTACTGTCTGAGAAATAGACTAAAAGGTGTACAGAGATAATAAATATTTATTTAAACTGCAATTATTATGCTGTTTTAAAAGATATTATCTAATGAGAGCGTTTCAGTCAAAGAGTAGGTTAAAACTGAAAGAACTGATTTGGTTCGTATAAATAAAACTCAAAACATCAACAGCAAATCACCACCGTTACTGGTCATTTGTTTTCAAATCAGAGAAAACACATCATTCCTGAAAATCAATCACACTTTTAAAAAACAGCAGGAAGTTGATTTTGTGAGTTCAACAGTAGAACATGCGGTAGCCCAACACTTTTTATATGCAATTAGGAAGTGAAATTTAATGCATTTCTATCACTTGTGTGGCTACAGAGTCATTTGCATGTAAGCCAAAGCCCAAAATATCTTGTGTGTAACACACAGACAGATAACTTCAGATATTCTGAAACTGTTATGAATCTCTGAAAGTCTGAATAAAGGACTGTGTCAGGGTCAACAAAAGACTTTTTGGAGCTACTTGTTTTCAAAGATTTTCTCCAACAGTGCAAATAGCTGATGTGAACATAACTGAATGTTAGGACTCAAAAATAACCCATTGCGTCTTTTGTTATGCAGATAACGGCAAATTTCTAAATACCTGGGACTCCTCCAGCCTGCCGTGGACACCGAGGTGGGCCTCGAGGATCTGTGCGTTCCCCTTTTGGAGGTCCTCTTCCAGAGCCTCGTTCTGGAAAGCCTCCAGCCACTTCAGCTGGCCGTTCTTCTGCACATAACGGCAGTCCCCAAACCAGCGAACTACCTCAGGTCTGGGCAGTCCGGTAGCTGAGATCAGTTCGTCGTACTGAGTGGCGCTGGGCCACTGGGTGCGAGCGTAGACTTGTTTGAGCAGTTGAAGCTGCTCGGCCGTCTTCTTACCTCGGATGGCTGTGGGTTTGGGGGAGTGCGATGGTTTTGGCGTTGGGGTGGAGGACTGGGGTGGTTTGGGGGTGGAGGACGGCGTTGGGCCCGGGGAGGATACAGGTGTGCTGCCGGAGTGAAGCTGCAAAGTCTGGCTATCCAACCCCTCACCCTCTGATTTGCCATTGGCTTCTGTCACCTTCAGCATCTTTAGATTTATTTTGATAGGGTTGACTTTCAGTTCTCCTGAACCATCCTCTTTTTGTCTCTCCTCCCCGTCCCCAACATCCATCTCGTCCTCTTCCTCTCTCAACGCCCTCTCAGCCTCCTCTTTCTTCTTCTCAGCAGCCAGTTTCTTCCTCCTCTCAGCGAACCAGCCATGGATCTCTCTTCTGGTCATCTTGGTCTCAGATCGCAGTCTGTCCACTTCGTCCCCTGATGGATCAGGGTCCTTGGCAAAACTGGTCTCTAGCGCCTTTAACTAAAGATAATATAGGAATAGACAAAGTTAATACCTGGAGGAGCAGGTTTGTGATTAAACAACTGGTCAATAAAAAAAAGAGAACTGATCAGCAATCATTTAGATTTTTGATTGTTCAAAGTTACTTTTGAAGCACGAAGGTTGTTACTAAAATCCATTTATATCTTTGTCTGTCATCTTTGTTTGGGTTTGGGACTGTTGGCCAGACATCACAAGACATTTGAAGATAAAGATGGGCATTTTTCTTCTTTTAAAGACTAAAGAAATAATTGATTAAAGGAGTAGCACTGCGCTCTCTTAGCATTGTTGGGATTAAAATTTACATTAAAAAAAAAAAGAGAGAGAACTGGAATTTTTTTTTTTTTATGACTTAACAGCATCGATTCAGATAAGTTATTCTATTGTAACCTTGAGTTGAGGAGCGGTCAAAGGAGGTTTGCTAGCCTGACTTAACTTCAATCCCCGTATTTTTTTAATTTTCCAGGCTTAACAGTCTTGTATCCTCGACCGTCAAGCAGCTCCCTTTGTAACCCCAAAAGGCTATAACCGTTTTCACATAATGAAGCACTCATAATACTCATAATGTGGCACTCCTCAAGATTAGTGGAATTCCTGTTTAATTGAAAAAATAATTACCATTTAATTGACAGTGAAAGCAAACATCAGTTGAAGACCTAGAACTTAATGATGAATGGAAAACATTTTGTCAGCCTGAATAAAGTAATCAGTATTTTTTACCCACAGCTTATCACACACTGAGTCTCACCTGATGAGGTTCTCGCTCCTTGTAGCGGATAGCGGTGAAGTCAGGAGAGGGGGGTCTGGGGAGTCGCCGGGAAGGTGTGGTGGGAGAGGTGGGAGTCTGTGATGCGGTCGGGCTCAGGGGGGCAGAGCTGTGCTGGGGCGTTTTCGCGCCAGAGCTGCTGCTGCTATCGGACAGATCAATGGGGTTGGCGCTGCCAGCGGCGCCGCTCCCTGGCGTACTCGAACCACTCCCCGCTCCCCCTGCGGTGCCAGACTTACTCTGTCCACCCGTGCTGGAGCGTGTACTTTTGAGGTTGCGGAAGTGGTAGCGCCGGTCGCTGAACCATTTGCGGACTTCTCGTACTGTGAGCCCGGTCAGAGAGATGAGCCGCTCCACCTCGTCCTGGTCGGGAAACTGACTGGCCTGAAAACTGTCCTTCAGCGCGCTGAGCTGCTCCTGAGACTTCTTGCCTTTGTAAAAGCTGGGGTCCAGGAATGCGTTTATGGATGCCTGTAAGCCGGGAGTGCTGCTTTGAGGAGCTGCGGGAGAGGGCGTAGAAGACTTTGAGGCAGGGGAGGACGCCTCCTCCATCTTGATGGGGGGAGAGTCACTGGTGGTGGGGTCGACATCATCTATGCTTGTGCTGGTTGTGTTGTGTTTGTTGCTGCTACCGTTGGTGTCTTTGCTCTTGTGCCCTCCGCTGCCCGTTTTGCTGTTACTGTTATTAGATTTGCTGTCTGTGGTGTTTTTGCTTTCTGTGGTTACTTTGTTGTCACTCTGCACAATGCTGGTGCTGTTTGCTTTGCTGATATCAGTGTTCTTAGCATTTACATGGCTGGTAACATTACTATTGCTCTTGTCGCTGCAGTTATTACTGCTGTGTTTACCATTGCCACTGCTCCCCTTGGCATTAATATGATTACTGCTTCCTAAACTCAGGTTGATGACACTAGCTTGACTGTTAGTAATAATACTACTAGTGCCTCCTCCCCCACTCTTACTACTATTACTGCTAATGATCTTGCTCCCAGTACTGCTGCTGCCCACCGTCCCCACCACCATGCTGATGCCTTTATCCGCCACCAGGGCTGCAGCAGGTCGGGCCTGCATCATGGGTCGTGCTGCTGCCTGGGGCTTAGGCGTGACGGCCAGAGCCACAGGAGCACTGCTGACCTGGATGCCGTTTGCCATCACAGGCTGCGTGACGATTACTCCTCCTTGGCTGACAAGAGAGCCCTGCAGGATGTGAGGGATGCCAGTAGCCCCAAGTGAGGCAGGCAGTACTGTGATGGTGTGCTGGGCTGGGCTACGGTGACTCTGGGTCTGGTTCTGCGAGCTGGAGGGTGCAGTCTGGATGATGGTGTTGAACATCTTCCTCCTGGCCTCCTCAATCTCTTCAGGAGACCAGCTGATGCCTTGTTTAAGTCTCTGGGCCGTGAACCAGATCTTGATCTGCTCTTCAGGGAACTTTGTGACAACAGTCAGGTAGCAGAGCTCAGCCTTCGTGGGGTACGGGAACTTACTGAAGGAGGTCTTCAAGAAGGAAGAGGAGTCCATGGAGGCACTGTAGGTCGGGATGCTGCTCAACGGAATCATCACCTGAGAGGGGAAAATGGGAGGGGGTTGGTGATTTCATAAAATACATCCAATTAACTTCAGAAAATTAGGAAACAAAGAATACCTTGGGAAGATTTTTGGAGGAAGAAGGCGATGAAGTGGAGGAAAAATTCGAGGAGGCTGTGATTGGTGTAGTTTGATGAAGGCTTCTGTTTTGAACCACTGAGACCACCTATAAGAAAAAAAATGTAGGAGGATGTGCACAGAAGGATCTAAATCAATTAATTCAGAGACAGAAAGAAGAAGCACCTACCTGTGTGATGGGAGTCTTGAGCATCGGTAATGCCCCAGAGCCATTGACTATCTGGATTGCTGAGGGCAGAGTGACCTTTGTCGTCCCATTGTGGACAATTGTGGGAACATGTGTAACTGTCACTGCAGCTGTGTCTTTTCTGTCAGTCTCTCTGGAGGCAGAGATAGCGTGTGGGTCTGTGGAAGGTTCTTCAGAGGCTGGGTGAGACACCACTATCCGTTTAGGCTCCGACTTGCCCTTAAGCATCCTCATAATTGGGGTTTTCGTGATCGAAATCTCGCTGTCCTTCCCCATCTCTGTCCCAGTCACCAGATTCTGCTCCACCACTACTCTCCTGTCCTTCTTCCTCAGCTGCAGAGTCGTGTTCAACGTGCTGGGGTGGACCCTGGCATTGTGCAGGGCCAGCCCCTCAAACTTGGGCGCCGAAACCCCACAGCTCACACAAAAGAAGCTGGGGTCCGCGCGGAAGTCTGGGTGCCCCGAGTACACATGATCCAAGAACAAGTTAAGGTCAGGGGTTTCAAAGTTACAAGGCTTACAGGTGTATGTGCCAGCACCGTCTTTGACAGCATCTCCCGCCTCTGGTTTGGAAGACTCTCCTGGGTCGTGGGGGCTATGCCTGCCCCCTCCAGAAATCCTGGATTGGCGGATGAGAACGGGAGAGTCCCGTTCGACCTCCTCTGCTGGGCGTATGATCTTGCTGGGGATCATACAAGGAGTTGTAGACTTCCTCTTGCTAGCCATGGTGTGACCACAGGGAGGGAGAGATGGTCAAATGGCAGAGAATGAGGTGCGAGTCAAATATGGGTTGTTTCTGGTTGACTATAGACCAGGCATGGGGGGAGGAGGAAAGCGGGACGTGTCCATAGGTCCGCTTGTAGTTCTCACTGCAAGCTTGAGGGAAAACCTGGAAATGAGAAATGGAAACAGGTTTTAATTGAAGTAATCAGTCACCATGCAACACAGTACACCTGTAATTTGTTGGATAAGTTTCGTTAGTGGCAAAAAATCTGAAATTTCAAGTACAAATGCAAGAGGAGGAAGATGGAAAACTGACAGTGAGGAGAGGAAATAAGGTGGGATATCTTACGCTACTGAGTACAAGCCAGTTTCCTCTCAGCTGGATGAAAAACCATGCACAGCTGGATGTTTCCAGGTAAAAGATCAGCAGCATAGGTAACAACACAGCTTCGAGAATATATTCAACTGAAGCCTTTAAACTCTGATAAATCTCCAATTAAAAAAAAAAAACATCAAGTCTTCTTCCCAATTCCCCTCTTCTCTTTTATGAGGCCATTCAAACAAGCTCAAGCTCAGCCTGCTTCTTCACTAAAGGCTTTTTGGGAGAGCTCCTGTCCTACCCCCTTATTTCCCCTCCCCCACACAACTCGGTCTCACTTCCCCTCGTTCAGACACACCCCCACGGAGTGAGCACATTCTGTATTTTTTTTAATCCAGAGCCTCTGTAGCTTCAGTGAACACCTTTATAAAGATTGCCACAGAAATATTCACAAGTGAATGTCTTGCTTAAGATAGGGCCTACATGACATTTGTGCAAGTGGGCGGTTCAACAGATGTTGCTTGGAAAAAAAGAATGGCGCTCTCGCCCAACAATTCAGTTCATACGGTGCAAAAAAACAAACAAACAAAAAAAAAATTCACACACAAACCCCACATAAAAATGTTAATCTACAAATTTTCACTTCCCCCTCCAGATTCCTTGTCTCCATACAAAATGGCGAAGCTTCCTGTGGAGGAGTTTTCCCCGCCCTCCTTCCTCCGCTCCCTCCCTCTGACGAAGAGGTAGTGATGCAGTATTGGAGGACAGCTCGAGGGCAATTACTCTCCCAATCACTCTGCACTGACAGGGCACCTCATGCACGAAATGGCAAAGGCTCACAAAGTTCAACAGCTCGAAAGGACCTCAACAGGAAAACCTTAAAACCTTTCAAAGTCCAGACCCTCCTCATGCAAAAATACTTTACTGACAAACCAAAACCAAACCAGCTTCTCTGGTAGGCCGCCCAAATCCAAAATACTCTTGCCCTTCCCCTGCTCAAACAGAGCAGACCCATGCAAATGCTAAACTTGTCTGGGACTAGTTTCAGACTAAGCATAACCTCTTTGTGCGTGACACTGCTGCAGCACCACTACCATCTCTGTCAGAGCAGAGCAGCACTCCTCAAGCCACCGTCATCATACCAGTGTTAATAAACCAGTTCTTCAATCAAACATAACTTGTTTGAAGGAAAATGTACTCTTCCTCTTGTGCTCGCAAACTCGCAAACACACACACACACACACACACGGCCTTGCTTTGAAACAGAGAGGTCATGGTACATTAGCTCAAAGCCCAGTTAACCCTCACAGGGCTGGGGTGTGACAGATTCTCTTTCACACACTATCCGAGCGAAGGTATATAGGGTTCGCTTTGAGGCGTTCAAAAGCCTCCAAGCGCAGTTTCAGCTGGACTCAGAGTTGTTGAAGCTCAATGTGCAGTTCATCTACTTAAGTCAAAACCACAAATAATCAAACAATAATTAGATACTCCCTTAACCAATTTGATGCAAATCCAGTAAGGTTTTCATCACAGGCTTATCTACGCATGTTTTTCGCCACTGAGGGAAGGCTGCCCCTTTCTTTGGCTCAGAGTCTGAGGGGTTAACAGGCAAATGAAGTTTGCTACTGTGGAGGGAACGTGATGCCCCTTGTTCCCCCATACACCCCCCAGAGAGAGTAGCTGCCCTTAGCTTGGGCTGTTGTGCACCCCTCCTGCTCCCCTGCCATTCAGTTCTGCATCAGGGGGCACCGCTCTGCCAAGGCAGGCTGGTCACATGACCAACACAAAGACTTATGGGTGGGCAGTCTCAGCCATCCATCACGTGGGTCTGTTGGGTGTGGGTGGTGGGCAGGCGAGGGGAGAGGAGAGAGGGAGGGAGAGTGAATGGGAGAGGCCGATGGGGGATGGGCAGCTGGTTTGGGGGTGAGGAGGCAAGGGAAGGAGGGGTGTTAACTGTCGTGGAGGAAGCACTGAGGTGTTTCAGTGAGGAATTTTCCTCCGATACCCCCCCCCAACCAGGCAACACCACCCCACCCCGCTAACCCCCGCTCTTCAACGCCCCCTTCTTGCTCCAAACTACAATCACACAGTCCTTCCCTCCTCCCTCCCCTTCCCCTCCCCTCCCTCCTCGCTGTACTGCAAAGCCTGGAATGTTCCAACCCGAGCTCTTCAGCCAGTGGACATAACCTGAGGTTCAGCTTCAGCGTCTGTGCATTTCAGAGCCTCATGCTAAATGATTACTCAAACCACAACAAATCAGAATTTAATAAATAAGGATAAAATCCCATTTGCGCATATCGATGCCCGCTAAGACTCAGAGACAGCGCTACAGTGGAAACAAAGTTCACATCACACACTGATGTGTGAAAGTAAAAATAAAAAAAAAATCAGAAACCACTACTGTGTGAACACATGTGCAAACAAAAGTTGTGTCTCAGTGAGGACAGAAACCCACAGAGACCCGTGGGCCTCGTACAGGTGAGGACCGAAACAATGCACAATACGAGCTGAGCTATTATCAAAATTGGCGGCTCACACCTCAGCAATGCCAGGCTCACATGGGCGCCTTCGACTTACTGGTATGAGAACATTGGCCAATAACTCTAACCCGAGTGTTGTGCATATATTGACTGACCGCGCGTCGACGGCGGGTTCGCGTCTGTCGGCATTTGCATGTGTGGGTTTCCTGTGAGATTGAGAGTGGAGAGAAGGGAGGTGGGGTGGGGTGGGGTGGGCGCATGTGTGCTCGCGTTTGTGTGTGTGTGTGTGTATGTGGCGTGCGGGGGTGGCTGCCTGCATGCCTGTGTGTGAGGCTTGTTTACCGAGGTAGTGAGGCTGCCATTTTTTTTCCGTGTGTGAGAGTCAGAGATCTCCCAGTGACATACAAAAACAATGTTTTCGTCCTCTTGGTTCATAACCTATATTATCTACGCCTCATCAGTGGCTCAGCAAAGCATGACCTCCTTTCATCCCTTGGCCTGACTCTTGTCTAGGCCTGAGCTATATCCTCTGAGCACAGGCCAATAATAGCGCTCGCACACAGTAGAAATCCTGCAGCTTGGCTGCATGGTGTAGCTGCAAGCTAACTACACTGCTCCTCTTCTCACCTAGCTAAGAATACAGGTGTAATGTTGTTGTCTCTGTGTTTGTAACAAATACTCTCTTTAGTCAGACAGAAACCCTCTCCTTGTCTGCTCTGTTCCTTGCTTCCTCACTCGTCGATTTTCTTCCCTCATCCCCTGTCTCTTCACCCTCGTTCCCCCTCCTTCTCCAACCGTCTCTGCACCCTCTGCTTCCCCTCCCTCTGTTCCTTCTTCTCCTCCCTCTCCTAGCAAGTTTGGCCCAGGGAGACAGGTCGGCAGCGCCACTGGTGTGTTACTGTCCCCATGGCAACCACCTCCTACCCCCTCTCTCTCTCCCTTTCTATCTCTCTCTCCCACCAGCTCATTTCTCTAAAGCACATGCGTGTGGGTAAACACGCACACATGGTTACTCAGACCTACGCGCACACTCTCACATCTCCTATGCCACCCAGTCCCTGGCTCTAGCATGGCTTGTTTGTTCCACACACCCCTGTGAGTGGTATTTGGAGAGTCCCTGCCCTGCTCCTATTTCAGTGCCTCCCTCACGCGGTGTTGATGTCTCCAAGCTAGGTGTGGTCGCCATCGTCAAGGCACGCTATTGGCTAGACCTGATGCCGTCTCTTCCTGTTAACTCAGCGCCTGAGTCCCCGTCCAGACATCTGCCTGGTCTACTGCCCTGTCCCTTGCTCTCTGTGGCTCTTGTGTTTGGCCTGCAGCGGCCTGAGGCACGGAGGGCTCTGTACTCACTCCGGGCAACGCAGGCATGGATTCATGAAAAGGGTCGAAAATCTGGCAGATGCTGTCTCTTTCAGAGACGACTGAAGGTCCACCTCTATTCCCAGGAGTGTTCATGCTAATTATCAAGCCTGCACCGAAGCACTAACCCTTCGCCATCTCTGAGTTCCCTTTCCAAGACGCAAACCTTTTGCTTTGTCCTGCTCTGTACCATCACCACGTTTTTATCTGTCCCACAACACAAACGCTTTGCCAGTTACTTAATTCACTCCCACCTTAAACAGACATGGCTCCAACAAACCTCCTCCTGTCAATCACTTTCAGGGTTTCAAACCTCTGCTGACAAACACTGCTCAACACTTATAGACGCTCTCACGTTCTGTGTGTCCGAACTTCCCTCCATAACATTTGAATCCTCAAACAACCCTGGAAACAATAAGAAAACCTCAATGACAGTATTGCTACAGTGTCATTCCATCTGCTCCTGACTCCCATTTGGACTGCTCTCAGGTCAGGGAGCGGAGTGCTGCGTGGGTTTGCAAACGGCTGCATTGCTGTGGCCGCTGCCAGTGCATGCGTTAAAACTGGGTTGCTGAGAGGGGAGGGAGAGAAAAATGGCGGAGCACCAGGCTCTGTGCTGTCCAACCTAAAATGGCTGACATCACAAGCTGTTAACCAGCCAAGCAGAGCAGGAGCCTGCTACTGCTGCTGACCTGAACCTGCT
>JAOXYL010000050.1:17147402-17173603 GCA_028564955.1 Terapon puta | reverse complement strand
TGTTTTGTGGCCATAGTTCAGAGATCTGGAAGTGAATTGTCATTACATGGGTCAACACAGAGGAAAGACGAGATTAAAAGTCATTTCTGGGGGACTGAGACACACAAAGAGCTGCTCAATTTCGGCGAATCGTCATCAGAAGGTCATTAGAGGATGGGAAATGGAAACGCAAAAGGTTATCAAGATGCGAGACGGACAGGAGTGCGAGCCGCCGCCGCCGTTTCAATAAGCGCCGCACTGATTAATCCTCTCATACAGAGCAACTCAACCTGTGTCAGCTGCAAAACTAAAACTGAGGGAAAGAAAGGGTTAGAGAGGAGAAAGCGGGGTGGGAGGTGACTGAACAGCTGAACATCTATTCACTGAGATGTTACAACCACTGAGCTCAAGCATCACCACAGCAACACAAAGACATACAGCAGACTGCATTAATAATAATGATATTAATTATAATAAACAAACTTTTATACAGCTGTTAGGAACATCTGAGAGAGACTGATCTATTTCTTTCCAAATTAAACGTTGTTTTTTCCCCTTTGTAATCAACAGCAGTAGGAAAACTGGCCTTGCCTGATGGCAAAAGGTGCACGGCGGGTGATAAATAGACGGCTGGGTTAAGCCGCTCGTCTGTGCCTGGGACTCACGTGGACATCAGACACAAACTAGCTGTCTGGGAAAGCTTTGCTCTAATCCCCGGAGTCACACACTCATGACAGCACTAACATGATAAATAACCAAGGCAACAGCTTGCAAACTCATAACCGCCTGTTGGGCAACGACATGGAATAAAGCACGAACTCTGTGGTTTGGTGAAAAGAGTGGCGGCCCTTGATTTGCAAAAATGAAACTGATTATTTGTAGAAAAAACAACAACAAAAAAGAAAACAGCTTTAACTGCATGCGAGGAACACATGCAATTAAAGCTGAATGCACAACTCAACATATGGACAATGGTTCATAACAAACAGGCAGTATTAGGTGATTTGTAACTTCTCCATTCAAAGCACAGACTGAAGAATCATGGGAAGATTTAGCCCTTTTTCTCCCACCAATACACAACATGTTTGAATGGTGACAGACAACATGTAGGCTAATTGCTACTAATATAAAAACAGTGCTGCAATATAATCATAATAATAAAAAAACAAATAAAAAGGTGAGAGAATAGCGGTATTTTGGGGGGCCAAAACAGTCCCAAAGTGTTTGGCCACACTGTATCGCAGCTCCCCGAGCGCAGCGGCGTCAAACAATTTCCGAAAAATGATGCGTGCTCATCTTCCGCTCAACTTAGGCGGAGTGAGCCTCAACTTAATGGGCTTGTCTACATTATAGCTTCTTTAAAGCGTTGTAACCAATTCGGAGCGGAGAGAGGAGGAAGGGGGGTGAAAAAGCAACCCCCCCTCCACCCCTTTAAAAAAAAAAAACACACACACACACACTCACACTCTCTCCTCTCCGCCCCCCCTCCCCTCTTGACTGTCGCCATTTTAAAGCAGGCGACATGCAGCTGGCCAGCCGAAAGCCCGCAAAGGTAAAAAAAAAAAAAAAAAGAGGCTCGTATAAGTTTGGGGAAAGGTGGCACAGTCGCGTAAACGTGTATCGGTAAAAAAAAAAAAAAAAAAACACACTCACCTCGCTTTCTGCCGGAGCTGGGTGCACGCAGCGCAGGTTTAAAAAGGACAAAAAGTTTACAATGATACTGACGGGAGGTTTGGGCTCCACTGATGGTAACTTATAGGTGTAAGCCCCCCTCTGTCCATCGGCTGGTGATAAACGTGACACTGGAGCCCGGACCGGCAAACCTCTCTCTCCCCCCTCCTCCTCCACCGCCGCCGCCGCCACCTCCTCTCTCTTTCCTTTTCTTTTTTTTGCGCTTGTTTATTTCGAGTGGCTCTCTGTGTTTCAAGCAGGCAGTGGAGGGGAGGAAAATACGACGGACGTACCGAGGGAAGAGACGGACACGTGACGCAGACGTCACCGACGGTGGAGTTGGCGTGAGAGCTCGAGCTCCGCCGCGCCGAGAGGAGAGGCGAAGCAGCAGACATCCCGTCCTGACTTTGACCCGGCCGGTGGAAAGAGGAGTGGGTGGAGGGTGGGGAGGGTCAGGTGGGAGGTGGATGTTGGAGAGGGGGGGTCAGGTTTTTAGATAAAGAGGAGATAGGGTGGTGTGGGGGGGTCCTCTGTCCCGGCTGAGCGTGATGGTACAGCGGCTCACACCTGTCCCCCTCCCAGGTGACCTCTCTTAAAGGGACAGTGCGGGATGTTACAAGTTATCCCGCACTCACCGACAGCTATAAACGACTCATGTGCACAACAGAGGAGGAGGGGAGGATTATTAAAGAAAAAAGAAATGACATGCTCAGTGTTGATGAGCTGTGCTGCTTTCCCTCAGGTTGCCTCCCAACTTCCATTTGTGCGTGTCACATTTTGCACACCTGTTTCTGTGTGAGGTAACTCACTTTTCACAAACGTGACCGCAGTGCAAACCAAACCAACAGAGATGCCAGATTTTCGATTCGGAAAGATTGGGCCGCCACGTGGTTGCGTAATAAAGCAGCACCCTGTTTACTTTGGTGGTGCAAATTCCCCGAGAAATTTGCAAGTAATCACACCACCGAAGTCCAGCTGACAGGCAGGGAGCCCGAGCCCGCTTTGCACTGATGCATACAACATCATCATGCAAATATTTATTACTGTTTGTTTATTACAGTTGCATGACGTAATAGTGTAAAAGTGACGTTGCTTTGGTTAAAATCTCTGAACCAAATGTAGAAAATGTCCTTTTTAAAGACTTTACAGTAAATTGTATGTCTATGTCTGCTTACCTGACCTTATTCATATATCAAGTCATTCATAAATAAACAACAGCACTACAAACTACCACCACCACAAACTGACCATGAAGTTGAGCTACCACTTGTCTGAAACTGTCAAAAGATATTGCAGGATTGTTGTATCTGAGTGCAAAAGAGAAGTACAGAAATCTTTTTGAATGAAAGTATCTTTCATTTTTGTTTATAATGTAGGCTTTCTGCAAAAAAAGGGTGTATGAATGAAAAAGAGCTCATGTGGCCAATGTCTACCCCTTCTCATAGGAATATTGGTACCATAGAAATACAAACACATCTTAAAAGACTTATTTTAAGACTATGGATTTTTCAATAAGCTGTGATAATTATGTGTATAGTTACACTCACATTAAAGATGGTGACACATCCCCCACATCTTTCCTAAATGAGTCATTCAGGATGGTTAATGGGTCAATTTTAAGCCCCAAAAGAGAAACTGAAAGACACTCGATGTAGATCATAGATACGAATTTTACTGATTTCAGCTTATAACACGTGATATCATGACAGTATACATGCAGAGAGCTGAGAAATACAGTCAAATATCATCAGAATCCATTCTAAAGTGAGAGAACATTGTTTCATATCAGAGGAAGAGAGGTTTTATCTCAACCACAAGCCAATTAATCTAATTAATACATACATGTGAGATCAAACTGTGCACATGCTGTCATCCATCAAAGAAATGTCATACTCACAGGTTTATCAAACAGGTTCTCTCTCCTTTCATCAATTCTGGTCAATCATCATTATATTATGTTTGTGGTGGTTTTAACCACATATTCTAGTCACATTATTGGCCACATGACTTCATTTATAGCATTTAATTGTTAGATATATTAATTCACTTAAGGTCAAGCAATTGTGGTTATTTCATATATCAGATGAGGAGAGGATGGAGCTAGATAAGACTCTCACCAAGTGGAGTGAAGCTCACTTTCATAAAGGAGGCCCTCTGCTGGACACCACTGAGAACGACAGCAATATTTCAATTGGTTCTTTTTTTTTTATTTAAATGAAACCTGCAGCTTGATTTTCTTTATTCCACTTAAAATCTGAATTGAACTCTGACTAACAAGCTTATTGGAACTGTTTCCAGGAATTTGCATGTCAGAATATAACACTTTTGTGTATATTTACCCTTCGAGACAAAGGTAAATAAATATGGTTTCAGTGTGATAACTTCTAAAGAGAAGCAAAACTTTCTATGAAATACGCAAAAATTAGATATGTCTTTAGATTTTAATATTAGAACAATATTTTCCCTATACTCTAAGTCATCCAGTGGTCACTCAACACCTTTCAGGTGTCCTGACCTATGAGGCTGGGGGCTACTTTCACATGTTCATGTGTGTATCTTCTGTTTATATTTTGGTGCCACAAAAAGATTTGCAGTTCAGGTTGCCTTTAGTAACATACATAAATTCATTCAACAGCTTCACACTGAAGGAAATTTATAAGAAAGATCTTTATAAACAGTTTATTGACAAGAGTGTGCGCCAGATGTCTCTTCAAAATAGGCCACGTAATGATAATGATAACTGAGATAGGGACTAAGAGAACAAGATTGAGAATATCTTCATCCTCCCTTTAATTTTTATTTAATCTATTTTCCCATTATTTCCATTCCATTGGACAAACTGCCAATGATAATAATAACAATGGTGACAAGTACTGTATCTAAACAGTCATTAAACATTTAAAAAATGATAGTAGTACCACCAAAACATGATATACAGTGACTGGGAAAATAAATGAAATGGTAATTACATTGAAAAATTATCTTAAAGTTCCTCATTATAAATCATATTGTCAGATATTATGCAGCAAAACATGTTGCTGAGCTGGTATTTTGAGCTATTAGGTCAAATGCTATGTGATGTTTATGGGAATGCCTTGTGTCATGCTATTGGTACATAAACATGATTATATTTAATTTACCATCAGATTGTACCATGTTTTACCATAACAAGGTGGTAAAGTGAGATCTTTATTTATTTTCTATGTGGTTTACAGTAAATCACCCCATACACTATGGGTGGAGCAGGATGAGTGGCTTCCTGCCCTGAATCTTTGAGGTTTTTACAATAACTTCGACTTTGTGTCATTTTCACCCCCAGTCTAATATACTCCTTATATATAGTTATTTATCCTACTATGCCATTTCTTAAAGAAAGATAATATAGTATGAGTAAATGTCTCTCTGTTGGCCTGATATTCTCAGATCATATTATTATGCCATGGATTCAATTCTGTGAACAAAAATAGGTTTAGTAATGCTGTTCATGCCAAATTCCTACCCTACCTATGTTATGTAACTTAAGAGTAGTAATATCACACAATTTTTTTGGCCTCCCTTTAGGCTGCAGGAGTGAAAATTAGTCATCCTCAACATTTGCTGTGTTGTGGTTTCAGAATGATGAAGATAGTTGAAAAACAGTTAGACACAAAATAGGTTGTAGAATTTTTATTAAATGATGCACAAAATTGTAGCAATTCTATTATCTCAAATGTCTTGAAAAATAGTGCATGTAGCTGATGTAAATGGGAATGTTTATAATCTCTGGCTCTACCTCTGCCATACACACAGTTTTTTGTTTTTTCCTTACATTACAGAATATTATCTTTTAATGTGAAAAATACTTGCTGTCATTCTTTTTTTCAAGAAGCAGGCTACTCATATTGAAACTGCTTTGTCAGTACTGTACTTGAAACTTAAAATTGAAAATATATTGTAAGTCTATACCTTCATCTTATAATAGTTTCATATATCTACCATTTTTATTTTTAAGATAGACGTCTGACTTGCAATAGTCGTCATCATCTTTTCCTTTTCTTACATTTTTCTACTTACTTTGGTTATATATCATGCACCAACATAACAAGTCATATTTCTTGTATGTGTAAATCTACTGTGCTAATACCCTATGATCGCTGTTTGAGATCCTCTGTCAGGGCTGTTTTTACTAAATCAGCTGTGAAACTCATTTTTACTGTTGATCTTTTTTCTTATTTCCGGTGATGTGGATAAGGAAAAGTCCTCTGCCAGAGTTCTTGGAGTCTAAGGCTTTTCCACAGTATCTTAGCTGTTCCTATGATAGGGCTCCTCCGGACAGAGATATCAGATGTTGGACCTGAAATCTGCTCTCCAGTTTGGGGGTCACAGCTCTGATCACCACTGGCACCTCAGTTGCCTTTACCTCCCACACCTTTTCTAGCTCCTCTTTCTTTGGGTATACAGCTTAAACAGCAATAAGACTTGTGTTACAACGGTGAGATTTACATGTTTAAAAAACACTGTATGTAAATTACAATATATTAAATACTATTTACAGTCCATCCATCTACCTATCTAGTTACCTGGTTATAACTCAGGTCCTGGGTGTAGTTCACAGTAAAGGCGGCAGGGGGCGCTGCAGTTTTTCAGCACCTCTTCTCTCTGTAACGGCGCAGAAACGTCGCACTCTCTGATTGGCTGCTGCCCGCCGGGGTCAAACCGCACTGCGCAGCCTCAGTTGGTCTTTTTCTCCTCGGTTAGCGACTGAAATCTGTCAGATCAGCGGAGCGCACATTTCTCTCTCCCCCCTCGTACACCTCCCCCCTTACACACTCCTTTAATACCTCTATATATCTCACAAGGCTTTACCCCCCCCCCGGTCGTCGCCGAGGCGTCGTAACTTTTGGACCCTGACTCTCCCGGACGGAGTAAAAACAGCAAAGAAATGACGAGCGGCCAGAAGCGGAAAGAGGAAAGTCATCTGCTGAATGGGGGAGTGAAACAGTCCACATGGAGCAAAGCCTTCAACAGTAACGCCGTGTGGGAGGAGAAGGTCAGTCTTTTTTTTTTTTTAAAGTGCACCTGTTTTTTTTTTTTTTTCTTAAATGCCCCAGTCGCCTTCAGTTGCCCAACAAACCACCCCCCCAAGCAGGTAATGTGTTGTTGTGAGGTGATCCTGAAGGCGGCTGTGTGGAGGTAGCTGCCATGCTAAGGATTAGTGTGATTTGAGCTGCTGTCAAACTGAGCAGGAGCCTTTTAATGGTTTCGAGGGAGGTTTGACGCACAAAATCTGATTGAATACGAAGGATCACGTCACGTTAAGTTGATTTTTAATGATGCCACAGTGTTCTGTCTCATAATTATCTGTTAATCTAGATTTTTTGCGTGTTGGATATCAAAATTTGAGAGGCTGGATTAGAAAGTCTTCAGATCTTTGAGTTAAAAATGTTGATTGATTATCAAACTTCCTCCCAGTGATTCTTCTGTTGATTCACTGATTGATAAGTTGACACTCTTGACTCTTCTGTTGACACTCCCAGACACTCTTGCATGTTTAGTTTGTTAAAGTCTGTTTCTCCCTCACCCAAACCTGAAACCAGTCCTCTCAGTGAACCATGAGTTATGCTAAATGAAGCCCTAGTAGGTGCCCCCCACCCCCTCCCTGAACAACCACGACCAACCGGCAGCATGAGGAGGACCCTGAGAGTGGTGTGGCCCCTCGTCAACAACCCGAGCCACGACCGGTATCTTTCTACAGTGTCGATCCCCACCTCACCTTCATCCCCTAATCTCCTCAAGATCCCTGTGGGACCTGGAGCTCGCAGGCAATCCATGGAGCTGATACAAGACCACCGACGTATTGCTCTGTTTAGTCAAAATATTTGTTGTTACGAACAGGTTGCTGTTTCTGTCAAAGAAGCTTTCACATAACCATAAAATAAATCTTCTCGAGAGGAAACATTAAGATAAAACATCAAGTTAGGGAGGTGTAATGCACTATACACTCATAAAAATTTTAAACATGGTGTTTCAATGTCACTTACGGCTGCACTGAATGATTATTTTTGTTATCGATTATTTTTTTATATTAATCATTTGGTGTGTAAAACATTAGACAGTCCAGAAAATATTCAATCTATAATCAAGCAAGACCAAGAAAAGTTGCACATTCTCACATTTAAGATCTTGAAATGGTCATATTTTTGGATTCTTTTTATAAAAAAAAAACAATGATTGAATGATGACTCTATTATTTAAATAGTTGCCATTCAGTCTTCTGTTGAGCAATGAATTGTTGCAACTTTACTGGCACTGCATCATTTCATTTCAGTCTTTTATTTAAACGTTTCTGTGTTTCCTCTTCCAGGATGAGTTTTTAGATGTGATTTACTGGCTACGGCAAATAATTGCAGTAATCCTCGGTGTGATATGGGGCGTTGCACCGTTGAAAGGCTTCCTGGGAATAGCCATGTAAGTATTCAGCCTGCACCTGGAGGTCTCTATGTGTTATTGTACCAAAAACAAACTAACTAAGACACTGAAACCTGTTTTTGTGTTTGCCTTCTCAGATTCTGCATCATCAACGCTGGCGTCCTTTATGTATACTTCAGCAGCTTTCAGCAGATTGATGAGGAGGAGTATGGCGGCACGTGGGAACTCACCAAAGAAGGCTTCATGACATCTTTTGCTCTCTTTCTGGTGGGCTTGCTCATATTTATGGAATATTTATGTTCAGAAATCAAATTAAGTGGTTTAATTTAGTGATGCCTTGCCGTGCACCTCATCTGTAATGCAGACAGTTCACACTTCACAAATGCAGACTGTGACCAAGATTATGTTAAACCCATCTGGCACAGCGTGATATGAAGTACACTTGCAAGAGTGATGTGTCTTATATGAGATCATCCTTGTCATTTAAAGATTGTAGTGTTTGAATTCCAGTATTTTGGGTTAGTCAGTATGGTTGGGCAATATGTTGAAATCTTCCAAACGTCCATGTGTAGGGGCCTGAGGCAGTCTCTCAATCACCACACATTTCCACCTGACAATCATGAAATTTGGGTTTTAATCGTTTGGAGCCAACGCTGGTGTCTTGACTCTCAGCTGTTATGGAGATGTTGGAAGAAAAAATATTTTCCCTTTCTTCCTTCCATTTTTTAAAGAATTAATTTAAAAATATTTCCAAGCACTGACTCGACACTGTGACCACCGAAGGTATTTTGCTGCTGACACACTGAGCAACTGCGGCACCTGGCTCCAGTAGGCTGACTGCTCATAAACCTCTACTATCCTCAAAATCATAAACTGACTTTGGATGGATGGACTGATATGTCCATCATTTTGCCCAACACTATAAGAGTTTTGTTTTTTGTTATTTTCCAAAGTGTAGAAATGTAGCCTGTGAGAAGTCTGTTTGTCATGAGCTCACTTTGATCGACTTAATCTGTTGTTTGTGTGACACGTACGATTTGATCCTTGCCGTCTAATAGGTCCTTTTCTCTCTTTGCCAGGTGGTGTGGATAATCTTTTACACAGCTCTACATTATGACTGAGAGGAATCCATTGGACACTAAATACAAACATTTATGTTGAAGTAAATTGTCAAGACAGAGGACCTCCATGGCTTGAGGGGTGTCAACGCTCCCACATACAGTATGACTTTTCAGTGTGCAGTGCATCATGGGAATCCTAGTTCGATCTTTAACAAGAGCCTGCAAGACCACCGTGATGAACATGTTCAGATACTGTACATCTCTCTAATTTGAGGGGGTCCTTTTTGTAAAGCACCCTCCATTACACTTCCCACATGTTATATTTCCCTCCTCGCTTCGATTGTCATCATCTCTGACGAAACACTAACGAATGCAGAAAGCAGATAGTTCAGCTGAGATCGGTTGTATTTCTATCTATGTCGATTACATGTTGACGTAAATCGGAACGAAGATTATTTTGTCTTTGTTGGTTTACTGCAGGCCTTTCTTCTGTTTTTAGAGGAGTCACATGAACGCAGATTTTAGAACAACCAGCATGTGTATTCATCCCAGTTTGCTGTTCACAAGGCAGTAACTTAAGATCTGGGCAGTAAAAACAAAGTATCATCATATCGTCATTAGAATTCAATCAGTCCATGAGTGTGAAGTGTTACCTTTTTTAATTTAGGGACAAAATGCACCATATTGGATGTATACAACAACCACTAAAAGATTCTAATTCTGTGTCTCTTCTGTCAAAGCATCCTTCTGAAATTCCACTCCAAAAAAATGTTTTCCTTAAAAAAATAAAATTATTACTTATAAACTGTCATGCCAGTGACTCTATATACCATTTAGATAACTCCTTGTTTCATGTTTTTGTTTGCTCACTGGATATAAACACAGCATTTTTGAATGAAATCTGTCAGTTGTTATTTCTTCTAAAAGGTCTAGTGTCCAACAAATGTGGTACAAATCGTAGCCAAACGCAGCTGAAATCTCCCTCGCGCTGATTTTAACATAGAAAAATAAATGCTGGTGGTAAGATACACATATCAGCTGTTATCAAATCCTGATGCAAGTATCTGCCGGTAGTATCAATGCACTGTTACTCCAGTCAGGAACTAATAACCATCCAAGTTATCTGTCCAATCAAGTGATTTCCTCAATGCAAAAGGGGGGGATGCCTGCATGCCATTTTCAGATGCAAACGTTCACAGATTTAAGCTAAAAAAAAACTGGTCTGTGCACTGCCATGACTTGCTGTTCTTATATCTAGATGTCATTTAATGACATTAGTTAGGAGGTTAGAAATAATTTAATTTTTTTTCTCACATGTAGCTTCCAGATCAAAGTCTTACCTGTTGTTTTTGAAATTAATTTAAACTTGTCTGTAAATGTCCCTTTTGTCAAATCCACCTTGTATTACACAGATTTATTTGTACTTATGTTATATCTTGTTTGATGTAACATATTTCTCAGTATTTTATAGTGAATAACTTTTAAAAAAACAGTTCTTGCAAAGTTCTTGTAATGATACTGTTATATTAGATACACAGCTGGTGTTTGAAAGGATTGTATTTTCTGATCAAATCTTTTGGGAATCATTAAACATGGGCTTTATTTGGCCTCCATTTTCAAAGAGGTGGTATCTGTTATTTTACTGAAATGCAGAGAAAATTTGAGTGTGTTAAGTTTTGTCAAAAGATTAATTCAGTGATTGTTGATTTATGTGTGTTTTTGGATTATGAGACTGCTGTTGTATTTTACTGCAGTTTGTTTAGTTTCATTTTTTCCATTTCCATATTAGGAAAACCAATTTCTTCCAGCAAAACTAAAATAGTCGAAATAGTACAAATAAATGAGAATACTCATAGTAAGTCAAAATTAAAGATGAAAGTGTTGAAAGTTACAAGCAGTGGTTGAAACACACACATATATACATATATATATACATATATATGTCTGTCTGTATAGTATAACATTAGATCATTATTGTCAAGTATAATTATTTATATATTGGTGTGTTTATTAAATTTAATGTTGGAGCTTGTAATTGCGGAACTAATTTCAACTAGTTTATATATATTATTTACTGGGTTGCTTAGATATTTCTTGGGGTATCAATAAAGCTTTATCTTATGGTCACTCTCTATATCATATTTAATAATGAATCTCTACATGTGATGTAAATGGACTTATTCAATTAATGCAGGGCAGTAAAAAGTACTCACTGTATGGCAGGATAACACATTCAAGACTCCCACTCATTTCCAAAAGCAGAAGTGTGCTGCCTGCAGTGATGCAAAAATAACTAATCTACTTATATACTCAACTTTTCATACTTTACATTTCATGCCTTATTCCTTTACTTTACAGCCCTCATTTGACTTTATTTACTTTACAGATGCATAAAATAATATAGACCTATTGAAAAAAACGATCCACACATAGAGTAGGCTGAGCTACCCTGCAATATATGTAATTAAAGTGAAAAAACACAGTAACACATCACTAATTATGACACAGGGATTCATGTGATACTGAAATTACTGGTAACTGTAGTGTTGCGTCTTTTAGTTCAAACACCTGAGCGCTGGGTAAAAGTTTCCCAGCAGTACTTGCGTTCATCATAAAGCTGTTGTTGTTGTTTTGCTGATGACAGTGACACATATCACCCAGCCTGAACTCGCGGTTAGTCGCAGCTGTTTCCAAACGCCCTGACATCATTCATAAAAATCTGCCAAGAAGAGCCCGGGGCGTGACGTCACCGACAAGACGTAAAGGGGGAAGAAAAAAATGTGACGTAGAGGGCAAGATGGCGGCTCCCCTTCCCACGATGAAATTTTGGAAGCCGGGTAAGTGCTGGAGAAAATAAACTACCTAAATTCAACAGTAGATAACATATTTTTTAGATACTTTATATTTATTAAAGCTGCTGACGTAGTGGAGTCAGCCTCGGTTTGCGGCGCTGCTGCGTTCACGGCCGCTGCGTGATCTCCGCAACCCGGGCGGCTCTGCGGAATCAAAGTATAACCTGCCAAAACCCAGCATGCAAGATATACAGCTGCACGAAAACTAAAATAATAACGCTAAAGATTATGATAACTGCACCAGTGAAGAGCTACCATCGCCCACGGGTGCTAGTTTATATTTTTTGTGGTGCAACTAAAACCCCGGGCTTTTGTCGGATCATCCTCTTAAATCCTCAACATCCCACCCAGCCTCACTTCTACCGTCTCTCTGCTCCCCTCCAGGATCTGAGGCGCCGGGGATCTCCGAAGAGCGGGAGCTCAACACAGAGACCACCGGCTCCCCCATCATCTTCAACCCGCACACCGCCCTCTCCATCGAGAAGCAGCGGCAGAAGCTCCCCGTTTTCAAGGTGCCACATCGCCTCTGAATTTGAGCAGGGACCTGCCTGCCTGCCTGCCAGTGTGATTGTCGATCATTCACTTTCGCTGTCAATTGTCCCTCCCTCCCTCCTCCATCACTCACAGCACAGAAACAACATCTTATACCTGGTGGAGAGCTACCAGACTGTCATCATAGTTGGTGAGACGGGATGTGGGAAGACAACACAGATACCTCAGGTCAGTGTCAGATGGTTAAAAATCTCAGAACTGTCTCATGTTCTGTTGTTCTGCTGCTGTGGAAGTCACACGCTGACATTGGTGCAGTGGTCCGGTAACCTTCATGTGGTTTAGGTCCCTCAGTGGTTTTGCATGACCTTGTCTTGATGATTAGTGGTCGCTTTAATTTACAACCATGGAGCACATGAGGGAGTTTTTCTCATGTCTGTTTGTTTATGCAGAGGCTTTTGTTCTGCAACATCAGCGTCTCTATCTCATGCTTTGTGCTCCTTGTCTTTTTGTATTTTAATCCACTTTTTAAAATGGATTTCAGTACCTGCTGGAGGCCGGCTGGGCGGCGGAGGGGAAGGTGATCGGCGTGACGCAGCCTCGACGTGTGGCTGCCATTTCTGTAAGACCTCTGCTGACGTCCTGCAAGGGCTCAGCGACCGCCGCTGTCTGCCATTGTCGCTTAGTTTCACTCTGAAGGACACATAAGCTAAAAAATTCCTAATCTCACCCCTCCCCACGCCTCTCTTCCTGCTGATAGGTTGCAAACCGTGTGGCGGAGGAGAGGGGGGCCCTGCTGGGACATGAGGTGGGCTACACCATCCGATTTGATGACTGCTCGGACCCCCACGCCACGAGGATCAAGGTATTCCCAACCCCACAATGTGAATGACGAGCTGTTTGGTTCCTTCAGGCACTGAATTGTTCCTGTGTGCTTCAGTTCCTCACAGATGGTATGCTGGTGCGGGAGATGATGGCTGATCCTCTTTTGAAAAAATACAGGTTTGTGATTGCAATTAAGGCATTACACTAAGCAGGTGCTCTTACTTGTCTCGGAAGAAAAAACACGAGTCAGTGCGAACAGTCCCAGGAATCAGAAACTGAGGCACATAAATGGAATCTAGCTGTCAGTCATGTTATTATCTGGAGCTGCATGTTTTCTGCTAGATCTTTTTGTGAATATGGAAAATGTTTGCTTGTTTTTTATTGTGAAGTATTTGGAATTGCTCTTAATGTGTTTTATTGTGCTGTTGTCCTCAGCGTATTGATGCTAGATGAAGCACATGAGAGAACCCTGTATACAGACATAGCCATTGGTCTACTAAAGAAGGTAATAATAACTCTGCTATTTAACTTTAAATCACCCTGGAAAGTTTTCACTTTTTAACCCTGACTTTGTTTCTCTGTTCCCTGTGTCTTGTGCGTTCCCGGATTCTTTCTCCAGATTCAGAAAAAGCGGCGAGACCTGAGGGTGATTGTCGCCTCTGCCACTCTGGACGCCAAGGTGACTGCATCATTAAGATGAACAGATATGCTTGATTAGTGAGAGGAGGGGAGGGCGGAGGGGGAACAAAGACGGACAGACAGGGAAAAAGTTGATGTCAGGTTAGATCACATTGTACTGACATCTGCGATACACTGATGAAAGAAAGACACAATCAGGCCACGACTGTGCTCAGCATTAAACGAGTCAGCTGAAATGCCGTGTCAGACATCTACTGCACTTTGTGTTTAAAAACACTTTCATCCACACATGCAAAAATCACTTTGTTACACTGCATCAGTAAGTTGCAGACTTTTTGAAGTGTTACATTGAAGGCTTCTTTGCTACACAAACTTTAAATATCACCATGTTTACTGTATTGACTGCCAAATGCACTTTAAATAATTTCTCAAATGACTTTGCTTTTATTTAGTAAATGTAATTGCTCTTTTTTTTTCTTAGAGAGTTACAGTTAGAAAAGTTTCATTACTTTACTTTACTAACTGTAATATCGCCTCCATCTGAAGAAATTCCACGACTTCTTCAACCTGAACGAATCTGGGGATCCCAACAAGGACACGTGTGGAATTCTGACAGTGGAGGGACGCACATTTCCAGTGGACGTCTTCTACACTGTCAGGTAGTCGGCAAACAAGAGCCAGTGTGAGGATAACGGGGAGTATGATGAGTGTATTTGTTTTCAGGTCTGACGTTGTGTTGTTTGCTTTCAGTCCCGTCCCGGACTATGTGAAGGCCACGGTGGAGACGGTGCTGAAGATCCACGAGACGGAGGATGATGGAGATGTTCTTGCCTTTCTTACTGGACAGGTTGGTAGCCATATTTGATAATCCTCAACCTGTATTTAATAACCTTTTATTTGACAGAAGGGTGTAAATTGTGTGAAATTACACCACCGTCCCATTATATTTGTGTCTTCTTGTGCTTCCTCTGTCTTTATCATCATCTCTTGTCTTTTTCCCCTTTTAGGAAGAGGTGGAGAAGGTGGTTTCCCTTCTGCAGGAACAAGCCAGGTCTCTGTCCCGGTACGGCATGAAGAAACACCTGAGAATTTTGCCCATGTACTCTGGTCTGCCTTATGCTGAGCAGATGAAGGTCTTTGAGAGGGTGCCCTCCTCCGTTCGCAAGGTAAACATGCAAACGTCAAAAAAGTTAGCATCTCTTTGGACTTTAGTGGACTTTAGTAGATATAAGTGGATTTGAATTTTACCTGTAACCACAAAATCAGGACCATATATGACCTTTATTATGATTAACTCATCCATATTATATTGGAAGGAAGTTAAGACACCATCCTTGTAGAGTGTGTTGAGAAAGGGACTACATTGAATTACTCTGACAGTGCAGGTGTCAATTTGCACACTGTTTGAGTTATTCCTGTCATATTTTTGTTACAGGTTGTAGTAGCCACTAACATAGCCGAGACCTCCATCACCATAAACGGTATCGTGTTTGTCATCGACTGTGCGTTTGTGAAGCTGCGAGCCTACAACCCTCGCACTGCCATCGAATCGCTGGTGGTCACGCCCATCTCTAAGGCCTCGGCCAGCCAGCGGGCAGGGAGAGCCGGGCGAAACCGACCCGGGAAGTGTTTCAGACTATACACAGGTGTGTGTATGTATGTGGTGTTTGAGAGAGAGATAGTTTACAGGAGTAGAAAAATGATGGCAGGAAGGAATTGTGCATTGTTAACATTTGTGGCAAAGTGTTGAAGTCTTATCCTCCTCCTCCTCCTTCCCCGCCTCCCTGCCTGTATTTTCTGTCACTCTTTGTCATTCCCTCCCTGCGTTTCTCATTGCCTCGGTTCCCTTTATCAGAGGAGGACTTTGAGAAACTGCCTGCCTCCACTGTGCCAGAGATGCAGCGCACCAATTTGGCCCCTGTCATCCTGCAGCTCAAAGCATTAGGCATCGACAACGTGCTGCGGTTCAGCTTCCTCTCTGTGAGTTACTCTCTTTGCATCCACGGGGTGGCTGTGATGTGTTCACCCACCGTGAAGGGAATTGTACTTTACATTTTAATTAGCGAGAATGGCCCCTGGCCTCTGGGGGGAAATGCATAGAAACCATAAAATTAATGCAGTCATTGGGTAAAGGATGTAATGACAAGTCTTCCCAAGCACACCAGATTCTCTCTAAATCCTTTCTGTCAGTGCAATATTGAAATTTTTGTACTTCACGTGCATTTTCACATTCTTTCTTCTTTTTTTTTTTTTTAAATCAATTTTGTAGCCTCCACCAGCTCAGACCATGGTTCAGGCTCTAGAGCTGCTCTACGCTCTGGGAGGTAAGAAACAAGGTTGTCAGCAGGGTGGTAAAGTAAGAAGGGAAACTGTCCTTCAGCCGCAAGACTAGTGTTCAAAATTCTGTGTCGGCAAGCATCTGCAAGCTAAGGTGTCCTTGCACATGATGCAGAGTCGTAACCAGCTGTGTGTCTGTTGGCAGGCTTGGACCATTACGGCCGTTTGACTGATCCCATGGGTGTGCGGATGGCAGAGTTTCCTCTCAGCCCCATGTTTGCCAAGATGCTCCTCGAGTCGGGAAACTTCGGCTGCTCCAAAGAGATTGTTACCATTGCGGCAATGATGCAGATTCAGAATATATTTGTCGTGCCACCCAATCAGAAGAAAGCTGCCGTAAGTGAAATCAGGCTCTCAAAAAGGAGCATGTTGTATATTTGGCGGAAATGCTTTGTCAGCATAACAATTATCCCATTTTTTTGCTATCTCACCCTGCAGGCCCGAGAGCACAGGAAATTTGCAGTTGCAGAGGGAGACCACCTCACCATGCTGAATGTGTATGAAGCATTCATTAAGGTATGGTGTATACAGCTCAGTCAGTGACAGCAAACAGAACTCTTGGGGCTTGTGAAGTCGGGGAGGAGGGAGAATTTGTCTCTGATCAAGACTATGAAACCTTTTTCTGTCTTTTCCTGCAGCACCAGAAGAGCTCCCAGTGGTGTCAGGAACACTTCCTCAACTATAAGGGTCTGCTGCGGGCCGTGACCGTACGAGAGCAGCTCAGACGCCTCATGAACAAGTTTAAGGTGCCACGGACCTCCAGTGAAGGTGTGTATGTGTCATGTTTATACTCATGTAGTGCAATGGGTCACATCAGCCGAGAAGCGTGTGAGTGAAATGTTCAAGCAAGATAGAAGTGAAAAAGGGTTCATTCCTGCTGACAGCACCCTACCGGCCTTGCTGCATTGTGTTATACGTGACAAAAACTGGTTATTTGACATCTTTATTGCTAATTTGTTTTGCTTAGGTGACCCCGATGTGATCCTGAAGTGCATCGTGTTTGGATTTTTCGCTAATGCAGCCCGCATCCACCATTCTGGTTCCTATCGGTGAGAGAGAGCCCTTTGCCCTTTATCACTCTTTTATGAGATGTCCATTTCAGTTCTCGTGACGCGCTGGTATTTATTTGCCCTGCCAGGACTTTACGAGACGATCGTGAGCTTCACATCCACCCCAACTCTGTGCTGTTTGGAGAGAAACCTCCAAAATGGTCAGTACATTTTCTTTTCTCTGTAAGGTTGTATCAATAACAATAATTTTGCCCCCTAATTCTTGAATATTTATGGTAAGCAAAGAATTTAGATGAGATATTTATGCTCTCCTACTTAAGCATTTTCCAAAACTACACTTCAAGGGTCTTATGTTGCCTCCTCTCCAGGGTTGTTTTCAATGAAGTGGTGCAGACGGCTAAATACTACATGCGTGATGTGACCGCTGTTGAGTCGTCCTGGTTGGTTGAGCTTGCCCCTCACTTTTATAAGCAGGCTACGGTGGGTTCCAGTTGTACTGTTTTATCAGACACTCTATCTTTCTGTGTTTACAGTTTTTGATATTACAATATTATCTCCATTTATTGGACATTTTGATAGTTTACTAACAAAATTATTTTAATTTAACATTTAGCTTGTCCTTTCTCTTTCAGCATGGTTCACTGGCCAGCAAGAGGTCTCGGGTCCTATAAATCTTGTCATCCTTTCACCACAATAAGACAGGAACACTCATAGAACTAAAACGAGAAACCCCGCTCTCAAATGACCACTGTGCCCCTCTCCATTTCACTGTATATAAAGATGTGATTTATATTTATTGTCCATGTCCACCCCGCCACACTATGTGGCCATGCTAGAATGGGATTTAGTGGATGCATTTTTAGTGTTGATGTTAACACTTGTGACTTGCTTCATTTGAAAGCGTCCGTCTTGCTTTTTTGGCAAGAATGTAGTTTATATATTTGATCTGTGAGAGTAAATGTTGATGAATGTGAAACAAGATCAGGCTGTGCCTGACTTGTGTCCACCCGAGTATGGTCACGTAGTTCACATCATCCATACCTGTACATAGTCAGAGCAGGCTCAGGTCCAGGGAACGGCTCCTCCATGGATCCGTCCATACCTGGTTCTCAGCTTCATTATTTTTTTAATTGCTGTATTTTGTTGATGCATGAAAAATGATGGAAGACAATGGAATGTGAGGATGTTTCCCATTGAAAGACTTATGGCTTATTATGGATTTCTTTTTGCTTCCCACACAGCCTGGGTGCCTTTATGTTTTTAATTGCGTCTCTTTATCTCCAACTTACTCTTTATTTCTTAAACTTTCTGAACCTTCATACAGAATGGAATGGGATATATTTTCAGGAAATGTCTTTCTTTATATTTTTCAGTCAACCTCCAACGTCTAATAATGATACTGTGAAAAGAGTGCTTTACTTTTTTATTCTTGTTTTCCACTCTTCATTGACACTTCACTACAGTCTAGCTCAGACATAGTGGCCTTGTCACCACTCTGTGCCAGTTTCCTTTATCAGCCTATTTCACATTTCATTTTCAGATGGAATGTGTAAATGCACCCGTGCATTGTAAATGAAAAGCTGTGAAATCAAAACTAAAAAGTGCCATTTGTTCTTGTGATGACATGCAGACATGCATCCAAAGCCTCAAACAAACGGTAGCATTTATCCAATTTCAGCCACCTCTTTGGCAGTCATAATTTAATGTCCTCTTAAAGTTTGAGCGAAACCTTTTTGTTGACTATTACCATCCACATCATCTACCAGGTGTTCAGTAAAATGGCCTGTTATTCATAATTTCCATTCCATATTTAATGCACGTTTTCTACATTTTTATTTTGGGCTTTTTTTGTACTTTGTTATGTTTTGTTCTTCTTCAGAGGTATTTGTCCCTGAAAGCGGCAGTTAGCAGTATATTAAAGGTTTGCCATTTTACTCTGCTAGGACTCTCCTTTAAACCAGTGTGGTCACTGTCACCAAATCTCACTTCTGCCTGCATGGATTTTCGTAGATCTTGTTCTTGAGGTTACTACTGTAGATTCAGTAAAACTGTAATCAAACCACAGAACAACACAGCACACCGTAGATAAGTAAACCAACTCAGATTAGACAGATATACAAATGACGTACCTTTGCATGTTAAAAGGTACTCTGACGTAGACCTGTACACTTAAGAGCACCTCGTAGACTTATTGCAAATGAAAGCATTTGCGAGATGACTTGTTTATCCTCATTTGTGCTGATACTCTTGACTATGTACTCAGCCGAAGCAGTAATCTGTAGACCTGTGTAATTCCTCACCTCAGATAAAAATGTCACCTGCCATACCTTCCTCGCATCCCCAAATAAAGCCTTATCGTCATGAATCGTGTCTTGAAGTGTTTTTTAATTGAACTTGCTGTACTTTGAGCAGTGTACAACTTTGCCAGAAGGTGTCACTGTTGCACCACAAATGTTGCGTATCCAGAATAATTCCTCACATCAGCAGTGCGTGTGAGGGCATTTAGGAGTGTCTGTATGTATCAGTTCCTCTTGTGATGTAGTGTTTAACTTCAACATGCTTGTTTTAGCTCTTGACACATGGGCAGAAAAAATTATTTAGATTTATGAGCCATTAATTCATTTACACATGCAGCGTGGTGAGCATATGGACCTAACTGGAGTGATGTGTAGCCCAGCAAATATTAGATTATTTTGCATTTGTGAGAAAATGTCATCCGCTGGGTCAGACACTGAAAGTTACACAAGATCCACACTCATGAGTGTCAAAATGTAGTTTCAAGTTTGTCATTATACATCTTCTCTTTCGTTTGAATTATTTTATTAATAAAATATTAACAAAATCAAACCAACAGATATAAAATAGTTCAAATGAGCTCAACATTCACCAGCTATATTATCTAAGTCACACATTAATGCATCTTATTCTCATTGATGCATTAATGCATCTGAAATGACAAAGGATAAACATAAAATACATATAATTCTGGATTCGAGCATTTCTGCATCATATAAGTCCTTTTACTTTTGTACTTAAAATATATTTTGATGTTAGTAATTTTATACTTCTGCTTAGACTGACTAAATTTTATATATTTCTACACTGTGGTACCACTATCATTTAGTAAAAAAGGTATTTTTTCCATGTATTTATTTATTTATCTATAAAATGTGTTTATCACAATTAAGTAAATCTGTCTATCATGAAGTTGTCATAAAATAACCCACGATGATAAACACGTATGACATTCCAGTGTAGAAATATTCGTTTGGTTCTGGCAGGGGTGGAAAATGTACTTAGATTCTGTGCTTAAGTTAAAGTACAAATACCACAGTGAAGAGATACTCTGTTCTACGTTAAAAATATTTAAGTAAAAAAGCAAAAGTATTAACATCATGATATACCAGAATACTAAAGCAAAAAATGATGTGTAAAGGCTCATTTTAAGAATAATATTGCACCATTGTATTATAATAATTGTTGCATGAATATATCCATCACTTTGATGCTGTAGCTGGTAAAGATGGAGCTGCTTTCAACTACTTCATATTTGTCTACCAGTGATCAGTGGTGTTTTATCTTCTCATCTGAATTATCATGTATTTGTTAAGTATGTTTTATGCATTAATTCTAATCTGCAGTGAGTCGCTAGAAGTAGTGGGTAAGAACTTGCTATTAAATAAATGTGGTGGAGTACACTGCTGCAGTGCAGCTTTCAGCCGGCGGTGGCAGCAGTGAGCACATCGTTGCTAAGCAGCACAGACCCGAGGAAGAAAAAAAGGCGCCAAAGTTAATTGCTTACACCTGAGTCAGTCACGTAACGACCCCCTGACCTTTGCAGAGAAGCCCACCTCCTCTTGGCTACCTATTTAAAATTAATATAACACAAATGTGCTATGTGAAGTCTTTGAGGTGAGTATGCTAACAATTTAATTAACTTACACGCTGCAGGTACCTGGCTACTAATGACACAAATATTTAACTAGCTACATTAGTACTAAGTTTGCTATCTAGCCAGTGTTTTATGGTTAGCCAAGTTGTTAATGTTGCAGCTGTTTGATTGAGTTTACCAAACTGTTTTTGACATTAAAACACCACAAATACATCTGTTGTAGCTCTGTCATATAATAAGTGTACTGCCATTTTTTTTCAAATATTTTCTTTCATGTGTTCTTTATATTTGAGACACTGAAAACACATCTGTCTGTCTGTCAGTCATGTGTGTTCATTGAACTTAATCAACCTAATGTGTTTTGGTCTCCTAAAGAATATAGAGTGCGAGAGAAAGACAAATGTTGTCTGTACATCGATCCATGTTTTTCCGCTTATCCGGAGCTGGGTCGCGGAGGCAGCAGTCTGAGCTGCGATGCCCAGACTTCCCTCACCCCAGACTCTTCCTCCAGCTCTTCCGGGGGGACTCTAAGGCGTTCCCAGGCCAGCCAAGAGTCTCTCCAGCGTGTCCTGGGTCTTCCCCAAGGCCTCCTCCTGGTGGGACATGCCTGGAACACTTCCCTGGGGAGGCGTCCAGGGGGGATCCGTAATAAATGCTCGAGCCACCTCAGCTGACTCCTCTCGATGTGAAGGAGCAGCGGCTCTGCTCCGAGCTCCCCCTGAGCGACCAAGCCTCTCACCATCTCTGTGGGAGCGCCCGGCCACCCGCCGGAGGAAACTCATTTCAGCCGTTTGTATCTGCGATCTTGTCCTTTCAGTCATTAGCCAAAGTTCATGACCATAGGTGAGGGTGGGAGTGTAGACTGACCGGTAAATCGAGAGCTTTGCCTTTCAACTCAGCTCTTTCTTCACCACGACGGTCTGTTGCACCGACCGCATAACTGCAGACGCTGCACTGATCCACCTGTCAATCTCACGCTCCATCTTTCCCTCACTTGTGAACAAGACCCCAAGATACTTAAACTCCTTCACTTGAGGCAGGACCTCTCCACCCACCCGAAGAGGGCACGCCACCCTTTTCCGGTCGAGAACCATGGCCTACACGCTGAAGATCCTGGCCTGATAAGGCCAACGGGACAACATCATCTGCAAAAAGCAGAGATGTAATCGTGTGGTTCCCAAACTGGACTCCCTCTGGCCCCTGGCTGTGCCTAGAAATCCTGTCTATAAAGATCATGGTGACAAAGGGCAGCCCTGCTGGATGTTGTATATCCAGTTGTGTTAACTGACTGCACTGTTATGCACCATCTGAGTTTTTGGGATTCATATTTCTGAAGATATTTTTTAGGTTTAGCATTACATTTCAGTTGGCAAATGCAGCAGCTCCTTGATGAGTTTCCATATGATCCTGTAGGGTTGCTTAGAGAGAGTTTGCATGTGGTGGTGGTGGAGTTCAGGCTCAGTAATTCTCATTGAGTATTATTTCAGAATGTTTAGAGTGCAGCCAATGGAGGGCAGTAGAGGGACTCACCTCAGACTTTAACCAAAAGGCAACATCTGTGGGTTGAGGTGAACCATCAGATGTGTGTGCTGATTTAAGTGGCCATTTCAGTAAATGTGAACCCCTGCTCTCTCAGTGCATATACTCCTCTAAAAGCAAAATCAACCGTCTGTCTTTGCAACAGTACCACGGCTGCTTCTTGACCCTCTGAGCTGCACACTCAATATGAACAAACCTTAAAAAAGTATGGTTACTGCTCCAACAGGAAATGAATTAAAAAGCAGTGCTTATCATCACAGTTCAGTGAATGTTGGTGTCATTTGCACACGAATGAGAGTGAAGTTTGGACTAGAGGTTTTAGTCTCTGACTTTTGTAAAAATAATCACTCAGTAGAATGAAATTGGCCTCATAGCCAACTCGCAGTGTGACAGTAAACTGTGAATACTATGGGTACATTTAGAAACCTAAGTCACCTGTAATGTAGCACATATTCCTCAAGTGTGTGCGTGTTTCAGCTAAACTCTGCCTAAACTTCAACACAGCATCTCTTGTCTTCAACTGTCAACAGTATATAGCAGTAACAATAATGAATAATAATTATTTGCCCCTAGCGCCAGTTAATCAGTAATGGTTATCAGTAATTAGGCATTAACTATAACAATTACAAAGCTGTGCAAACTGAAGCCCACACATTAGTCCATCATGACTGAGTATTATACTTGGATAAATATCATTAGCAAAATATCGACCCCTTCAATCTTTTTCTCCCACAGCTTGACAGTTGTCAGGCTATCTCCGGTAAGCAGTTTTTATCGGCTGTCAACTGCTTCATGTTGCCAGGTTGCCTGTTGATAGCCACTTTTCCAGCGTTTAAACAAAAAAAGCAGCCTAATTAATTTATTTTTATTAAAAAAGGCAAGAATGTTTTAGCCTTTCCCTGGCAGCTGACCAAATGCAGAAATATAAGGTCAGCAGAATGGGAACAGATGGAGATGTTTACTGCAAAGCCTGTGTAAAACACACCTTAATCAGTGAAATGACAAGTTCTCAGGTTCGAAGAAACACTTTATTTAGAGCCACAAAACTGCATTAACACCCTGCGAATGTTGAATGTAAACATATTACCTTTCTAATACGTTTACTCATTTATTTTATTTAGCATTATCTGTGAAGCTGAGCCTTGTTCTTTCTATTTTGTGTTCTTGTATGTTTGTAACAGTGAGAAAGAGCTAATGAAGATATTTGTGTCATTAAAGTAATGACTGTGGATGTCACTTTTTATTATTTAGGCATAATGTGCAGTCACACAGCATCATTTATATTGCAAATATAAACATTTAATGCAAACAGTTAAAACATGATCACCTTGCTGTAAACAAGTATTAAATCCTTTTTTGGACCTAGTGTGAGATTCAGTGATGCAGTTAATCATTACTGAGAAATACCAATGTCAAGAACTTTTTATTAAACAAAGCATGGAATCTAATATGTTAACATGGTTTGCTGATTCACAGTGTCTCAATGTGGGATTTCTTATGTTCTGCATTTTAGGGATCATCTGAAGCATGGTGAATGAAACTCTGCTGCTCCTCTCTTTTTGTCATCTGATGGGAAGGAGGCTTTCCACCGTCTGAGGTCTTTACGGAGGACAAAAACAAAGTAAGAAAAAAAGGTACATTTTTCCAAGTGTTTTTCAGTTCCAGTCAGTTGCCTATTAGTGTTGTGTAACCACATACATCCGACGTGACAGCCGGAGGTATCAGTGATTAATCGCGTGCATGTGACTCGGACGAGGCAGCGGTTTTAACAGGTTGTGTGTATGTGGTTGAGTGTTCCTCACCATATTTCAGCGCTGTCAAAAAAATCATTGACATGTTCCATCCAATTCAAAGAATGTTTAACTGTTTTAAAGGCTCTGATGGGAAAGCAAGTCATGTGTGAATTGTAATTACCCCCGTTCAAAGTTTGTACATGTTTTGAAAGAAAACAATGTGGTTAATATTTCGCCCCACAATGAACAATCAGTAATACGTGCTGTCTCTGTGTCTTAATAGTCTTGTTTGTCAAAGGGATTCACATTTAGAGTATCCTAGCTTTCTAGTTTGTTCATGCTAAATTATGAAGGAAATTATTAGTATAGTGTAGAATTATGCAGTTTGACGATATATACGCTGAAGTTATAAGAGTGGTTGCACTGTGGTCATGGGCAAAAAAAAAAAATCTGAGCAAGATTGCTTTATAGCAATATGTACATATACAGGGTATAGTTAGCATCATTGTGATCAAGTACCGGTACCTTAATTTGTAAAAATCAATATTTCAGCCTTGTTATTTTATACTTAAACAGTTTCTCAATTCCTTTAACAATGTCACAATTCATACACTGTGATTAAAGAAATTGATTAATTTGCATAATCATGGTATGAATTTTGAGGACGTTGCTCAGTAGGAGACACTGCCTGGGCTGTTAGGCTCGTCTTTTGTAGCTCGTAACCTGACAAAATGATAGTGATTAAGAATTTATATAAAGAGTAAAATTGCTGTATTTAATAAGATAAGACTTAATAAGACTTATACTTTTATTTACCATGCTCTATTATTGAAAAATAAGTGAATCTGGGCATTTAAAGGAAGGAGAGAGCTGCAAAATCATGAGTAATAAATTGATTTTTCTTAATAGTTTTGCCAACTGTTCATTAACGCACAAAAACATCATGTTCTGAACATTGTATGCGGATGTGACTGTCTCTCTGAACATTTGTTATAACCTGAGCAAGAAGCTCAATTTCCGAGTAGCTGTATGCATGGGGAAAAAAAATATAAGAGATTTCAAGCATGGGAGGAATTTTTACATTTGGGAGGGAGGATGCAATCAGTAGCATGGGACTCGCAGAGGCCTCCTCGGGTGACAAATTGAAAGTGTCTCGGTCTAGTTTATAGCCCTGATCAGGTCAAACGAAAAATATTGGAGGTCTGGGTGAGGAGACAGGCCCGCCTGGTGCAGATAAATGGACTGATCATTTCTTATTGAGAAACAATTCCTAAAAGGTAGTTTACTGTGTGACTGGGGAAGCGGCGAGCGGAGAGCAGAACACGCACCCACTGCTCCCTCCCTGACCCTTCCTCCACCGCCGGAATTAAATGGATAGAGAGAACGCGTGTTTCTGATGGCACTCCTCCGCCAGAGAGACACTCCATTTGTTATGAAGTAGGGGTTCTGATGAAGTGTAGGGAGCTCCTCTTTCTTTTTTCCCCCCTTTTTTCATCCTTCCTTTCTCAGGCACTACAAGGCCGGCCTTCAGTCTGCTTCACATGAAATGGATGGAAGGAGCCGATTGAATTTTACACTCCCCTGGTCATGATTAATGTGTTTGGTGTGGGGTGTCTTGGCAGTGAAACTCCGCCGCCGCTAGCTGGTGCTCAAGCTCTCCCATGGTTGTGGCCTGATAACTTTGCAGGAGGGGGAGCAGGGGGCTTGGCCGTTAAAGCGGGGCAGTTTTGTTCAAGAAACTGGTCCTTTCATAGCCCACAACCCCT
>JAOXYL010000050.1:17111433-17127861 GCA_028564955.1 Terapon puta | reverse complement strand
GTCCTCTCCTCTTCCTCTCTCCTTATCCTCCTCCTCTTCCTCTTTCAGACACACACACACACACACACACACACACAGTTAGACGCACAGTGTTAGCGAGTGATGGATGGGGAGCTGGCAGTGTGGCAGTAATAGCAGACACCCAGAACTACACTGCCACTTATTCATTTGTCTCCACATTCACATCTTTATTTATATGTTTGTCCCCATACCAACAACTAAATATAGATATACATGATGAAAAAAAAAAAGCTTTTCTCACAAAAAGTGTGAATCTCTAAGGTTTTTGTCTGAACAAAGATGTGTGTATGGGCCTTATCGTGTACAACATTCTCAAATACCCTGTTAATCGTTTTCAGATATGTGGAATATAATTGTTAGAACTTTATTTTTACTGGATAATTTTATGATTTATGTATGACCTGATTTCATTTAGATCAGATTCATATCCTGAGCTTGACACGTTGCCTGAAACTCGTGTTCGGAGCACGCGTCTGCCCTCCAGGTTCAGGTTTTTAAGAACGTCAGACACGCAGGAATGATGGACAGCAGGCCGCTTACACAACATTACACATTATTAATCATGTTCACATTGTCTGAGAGTTGGTGGTGTGGGGTTGGGGGGGTAGGGGAGCAACAGCACACAGATGAGATGACGCAGAGGAGTACGAAGACGAAGAAAGCAGAGGAAGAGGGGGGTGTGGAGGCAACAGAGGAGGGTTAGAAAGCCACAAATAACTACCATCAATCATCAAGCAGTCAACATTTTCACATGTTCGGATGGTCTCTTATTGGCAGCAGCCTGGGATCTCTTTGTGTGTGTGTGTGTGTGTGTGTATAAGGTGTACTTTGTGTGTTTGCTCTGCGTTGCCCAGCCCGGACTTCTCTCCCTTTCTCACTGTCTTCGCCTCTCCTTAAACTGACGGCATAAACAACAACAGTTGAGAAATCACCCTCGTCAGCAGGATGCTGGCAGGTGTGTTAACTCCCCCAGTACCAAATTAGGATGTGCAAGATTGCAGAAACGCCTCGGCTCTCATATCTCCCTTTTTAATCACAAACATTTACATGAGTCTGGATGGAAACACACATTAGGCTTCAGCCAAGGGTTTGCTTTGGACGGCAGGCAGGGCTTCGGGTTGCACTCAACCCTCCAAAATCTAACCGGGATCTTTGCCTGCTAGCCTGAGAGAAAAACCCCAGGTCAGCCTTCGTCTAGGGTGTTGTAACCTACTGATTTATAGAAATGTTATTGCCCAAAAAAATAAGTAAATGTGTTCGAAGTGCTTATTAAATCATCCAAATCTGATCTCCCATGATTGAACCAAGGGAAAATGTAAGTGATGGCCTATGGGAAGTTCATAAAAAACACAAACTTCTTTTGCAGTTTATAGTGAATTGTTGCTCAGCTGGAGTAAAAATGTAAAATATTAAAGTTACTGGAGAAGTCTTGCCTGTTTTCCATCAAGCAAGCGTTAAGTGATCCAATTTTTCTTTTGACTAAAGTTCTCTGCTTAGCTAAGATGTCGTATTAATATGGAAATAATGCCTTGCTTGTGTTCCTGCAGTTTGACCTGCGGCCTTCAGATGTCTGACTGTGTGTGTGTGAGTGTGTGTTTGTGTATGTCATTGTAAGAGTCACATTTTTCTGTGTTCATCGTTGTTGCCCTTTTGGATTATGGAAAAATGACACTAGGGGGTGCTCAAGGTTTGTCCAGCCAACTGTTGAGGTTTCAAACTGCTCACAGCTCCAGGTGTGTGTGTGTGTGTTAGTGTGTGCATGCAGATATAAAAGTGTTGTTCACTTGCTGTCCAGAGTGCGATTCAGTCTGAAGCCAAATAGTCAGTCTTCCTTTTCTCCTATTACAATCACACCACATCCTGCCACGAGACCTCTTTATCATTAACTCTGTGTCTCTGTTTGTGTCCCTGAATGGTCAGAGGTTAAGCTTCTTAGTTACAAAGTATTGCGTGATAATAGAGTTAATAGATGAGAGTTTTTGCAGGAGTTTGTTCCATCACTTCATATTTAGTTACTTAATGCCTTTGAATATGGACAAACTTGCTGAGTGGACATAAGTAAATGCACTAATTGGATGTTTGAGAGATATCATTTTAGTCTTGCTTAGGCAGTTTCAGAATTAGCAAGATGCACTAATTCTGTCTTTATTGATGCACTTGCCTCATACATACACTCACATGCACACAAACTCATTCAGGAGGTTTTTGATGCATCTTCTCAGTTTCAGTGCAGTAAAAGCAGTGTGTTTTTAAGAAAAAAAAACCTGCTTCCAGACCTATTAACTCTCCTTGTCAGCTGTGTTGGTTTCATTTCTAAGATTAGGTTACAGACAGTCATTCAATCATGCAGCCTTTAGCAGAAATGCACTGTGATTTAACCCTCCTAAATCATAGTAATCATGTGGATGCTCATGTGCACATTCCCCCATCATTGCATGCTGTTTAGACATTGTTGTGGAATTTTCTATCTGATGCATTTGCTTTTATTTATATTGACACAATGCAAAACCCTCCTATTGACCCCCAGCTCTATTGTTGTGGGATTCACTTGCTTGTAGCTGGAAAGAAATCATATTAGGGTGATTGAAAATTAGATTCATATTTTTGAAAGAACTACAAAACGGCAACATATTGAAATCGGTGTCTGCTGTGATGTGAGGTCTCGGTGAACTGCAGTTGCATGCTCGTCTGTGTGTTTGTGGCCAGACAGTGCGGCTGGAGGAAACAGCGCCCAGGGCACTACGGGGTTAAGGACAGTGGCATGGTATGGGGAGGCATTTCCACTCCTTCACCACTCAGAATATTTATGTCACAATCTCAAGTTTGTGGTACTTTGAAGAGAAAAAAAAAGGCCCACAATATATTTAGTTAGTTTTTTTTGCCATGGAATATTTGCCCTATATTATTAAAGACACATTCCTCCTTAAACTTTTATTCCGCTGTAAATCATGTCTTGTTTTCCACATTTTTACTTTTGTGAGGAGAAACTGGAAATAATCCCAGAGGCAAATTTACCAGCCGAAGAAAAGAAGATGCTTGTTGTGTTTCTTATTTAGATTTGTCTTGTGATTTCTTTTTTATTTTTTGTGGTTTCCACAAATTCGTAACAATAGAAAATGAGTAAAAGAAGAAAATGTGATCATTCAAGACTTCTTTCACAGTACCTAATAAAGAAATGTATATACAATGCTGAGCTTTTCACGGTTTCCTTGCATTTAATAATTCCCTGCCTCTCACTGTCAATTGAGAAATTGTTTAATCATAGAGCAAGTCAGCCCCAGCCCTCCAGATGTGTGGCTGTGAGAGAGCGCCAGCAGAGACAGCGCTGATGTTCAGGCTCCAGATGAGAGAGACAAGTAATCCTAAACATGGATGTGTCGTAGAAACGCATGCATCTGTTCATTGTCAACCTGTAGGGATGTTGACTGATGATGCACCTGACTCCTCTCTTTTCCTCCTCCTCCTCCTCCTCCTCCTCCACAGTCACTTTCAGACTCCGACAGACACCCCCCCACCCACCCACTGAACATGGGGGAAAATCATGGAAACACACAGCCAGATTATTCACTGCGCACCGTTATTGAATATGTGACTAACACACTGAGAATCGCTCTGGGAAATCAGATTAAAAAATGAATTATTTATAAGGACATGGAATGCCGGTCCGACAGGGCGGAGAGAGTAGAAGAATACACTACACTACAATATACCCCAAACAACATTACAAGTTTGATCATGACACTTCCCACTGTAGTTATTCATTTCTATAATGCTCACAAATGTTCCCCTTTATATTCTGATATTGAAATATGACTCATGGTAAAATTACATGGTAAAAGTGTTTTATTATTTTGGTTTAAATGATATTACCTATATTTTCTCCGCTTCCGCCCCCCGCACGCAGCCTAAAAGACAGTTTGATATATTTTCATGGAAGCTATAAAGCCTGATATCAAATCAGTTAAACCAGTTTTGTTGGTATTTCTGTGTAAGCTCTGTCTGTTGCACAAGTCGCAATTGAGGGAAATTGAAATGCAACATATAAAATTTAGATTAAAAAATAATATGTAAGTTAAAGGAACATAAAAATCCCTTTATTATAATTTCGGTAACATGAGGTAGAAATTGAAATCAAGTATCAGTCATTATCATTTAAAAATGTATTTTATACAATAAGTGTAATTTATTTTCTCAAGGCAATAAATGTATGAGCTTGGACTTGTGAATTTATTTTAAAGTGATTTAATGAAAACATTTAAAAAAGATAAAAGTCAAGTACTGGGATGATAACAACAGTGACAGTCTTGCCCTCTATTATATTAACAGAAGAGCAGTTTCAACAAAGCAAATTAAAAAAAAAAGCTGTTTTTATTATCCCTCTGCATCAACACATTTGCTCTGTGTGTGCGCTGACAAATACCGAGGCCTGGAGGTGCATCGTCAGTCTTTGTGCACGTGCAGTTTCGCATACACACACTACGTCCTTCAAACTGCTCGTCTCCTTCTCTCTTAAATATTTCACCTATTATCTTCTCATTTTTAATTGATGTAAAGATCTGGCCTTTTCCGTGATTGTCTCTAAAACCTCTTATGCAAGTGTCTGCCGGCCGTTTCTCCTAATTTGATTAAGCGTCACTCACCTGTATCACCATCTTCAGGTTGAGATGTAGCGGGCAGAGGAACCGTTGCACCGTCAACTTCACCAGTACTGCAGCTTTATCACCCTCTTCCCTCGCGTCTTTTTTCCGGTTTCCATGCAGATGTAGATTCTCTTCTATTGGTTGGTCTTTCTGTCTCAGTCTCTGTGTCGCTCCCTCTTTCTGTTCTCTGACAAGCAGCCAATGTGCTGACACGGGGAAGCGTTTAGGCTCACGAAGATGTGCCAGAGTAGTCCCTGCCTAAGTGATCACTCTTTTATCTGATCCTTTGCTCTAATGCTATGGTCAGATATTTTTCCATTCATTTTCAGAGAGGAAGAGAAAGACATTTTATATCCTCCCTCTCCTTTTCTCTGTGTTGTACTTTTCCATCCACCTCAAATTCATACATTTTCACACACACACACACGCACACACTCCTGGCCTTCAGTGACAGATGTGGCGCGTGAGTCATGCTCGCTATCACAGGTGAACATGGTAGAAGGAGGTTATGTCAACACCTCTAGCCCCCTTTAACACCCCGTTCCCCTCTCTCTCATGGGCCTAACCACACATTTGGCAGCCCCCAGGGGAATGCCGGGGAGTTTCCACTACGGACACACAGAGGTGAGGTATAGAAATAATTCACATCTGGAAATAACCCTCTCCCCTTTTTTTTCAGCAGTTCTTCTGTGCTTCCCCTTTGGTTTTTTCGCCTTTCTCAAAGGGCTATTTTAGGTGCTGTCATGTTAGCAGTCCAGTAACAGATCAGCTGGGCATCAATGTCTGGAAGTTTAGGGAACTTAATATGCCCATCATTCTGTATCTGGATGTATGAAAGCTCAAATAAGCTTTTCTTTAATTTGATGTTCTGTATGTAACCTTTGGACTATCGGACTACCCTGCATGCTGGGAAATGACACCATGACCAGTGCATTAAAAAGTGATGCCAAAGGGTCTTGACCAAGCATCCACACGGGACTATTTCCTTTACACAGAAATCATTCTACAGACTGTAACAGGCAACTGACAAAGTCAAGGAAGATATGATTTATAAAGTCACTTTTGCAAAAAAAAAAGCAACTCAAAATGATTTATATAGACATTTTATATACAGTACTTTGAATAAATGTTGTTCATCAGTGCAAATGTGTAAATGATCTCCGTAATTAAGACTTTAATGATTCATTTTCATGTTGCCGTACTCTTGTGCATCACTGATGCGTTATCACTTTGAACCAGCGGACAAGTCGGATGCAGTTGGTTTTAGGTGAAACAGACTTGCGAGAGCATGTTTGCCTTTGGCCATTTTCTCCACAGGGGGCATCAGGAGCATGTTGCAGCCCACACAGATACAACGTCTGCATCAGAGCTCAGGGCTCATATTCGGCCGTGCTCCCCACAACCATAGGTGTGTGATGGGAGTGGGAGTAAAAGGGGAAAGATGGGAAGGATGAAGGAGTAGTCGCATCAGCAGAAAGTTGTTTTTCTGTGGCCTGGAGATTCTATTTAAAGTGGGGTGGGATGAAGGGTGGGGGGGAGTATGGAGGGGAAATGGGGAGGCAGACTTGGAGTGGTCCACAGCCTGGAGAAACGGGGGCAGCATGAAGGAGGGAGTATGGGTGGCGGGAGGGTAGGATGCGCAGCTTCCCTCTGCTTTTGGTCTTGATTGAGGTTGGAGTGTGTGTGTGTGTTTCTGTGCATTTGAACAGGATCCATGAGGGTATGTTGCAGCGTGGGCACGAAGTGTGTGCGTGTATGCCCATGCTTGTGTGTGTGTGGCTGAGGTATTAATCTTCTTTGTCAGTGGAGCCCAGATGCAGGGCCCTTCCAGCAGCACAACACCGGACTCAGCAGTCTGCGTTGGGCTCTGGGAAGCAGGCATGGGGTGTTAGTTTTTTTTCTGTTTTTTTTTTTCCTCTCTCTCTTTTTTTTTTCTTTTTTTTTGGGAGGGGGCTGTGGATGCCGCCGGTAGTGCTGCTCGAGTGGGGCGCTCTGACGGAGAGGGCAAGGGGGACAACACACAGCAGATTAGCTAATGATATTAGCCAGAAAAGACCCTCAGGTAAAACCCAGTGGTCGCAATTAGTGGAGTTTCTCCGAGGTTGCCCTGTGGCCCCGACACACACACTCACAGACACACACACACACAGATGTGCACCCACTTCTGCTTCTGCATGACACACACAAACACCGGCAACCACCTGCATTAAGCACTGATGCAAGTCTTGCTCCCCATTAAATTATAACCCCGGCCCCGTCTCTCGCCTCCTGTGCTGCCTCCCCCAATCTACCCTTTACCCCACTCCTTTCTCCTCCGCATTAATGCTGCTCATGAGCCCCCTTCGCTGTTTGCCCACTGTGAGAACAGACGAACTAACATGTTTGCTCTGCGGGAAACGCACACACGCGATCACTCAATGGGAAGCGAGACTGGGACCACGCTAGAGCCGACAGACTACTCAAGAGTGTGCTGATACGTGCAAGTGCTCAAACAAACACACACTCTCTCTCACACACACACAGAAGCTAAAAACTTCAAAGCAGGGGGTAGCAGAGATTGACATAACAAGCTGATAAACCTCTTTCTCTGGTTAATTTGCCAGGACAGCACTGAGAGGAAAGGTGTTGGTATCTGTTGGTGATGAAAGATATTAATGCACTAACAAAACAGAGCTGATTTTCGAGCATATTTAGTGATGATGATGCTGAGCAGAACACATACTGATGTTAAGGCTTGTAATCAATCACAAAACCATCTGAAAAGTAACTGACTCGACTGATTCGCCATAATCCAACTGGAAGTTTTCACGGTAAAGCCGCTAATGAGTAATGATAGTTGAATGATTTCATTTCTCCTAATGTTTAACAGACGAGATAATTAATCAACAAAATAATACTAATTGTAGCCAATAATGTGTTCGTGCCAACATTATTTTGCACACTTGTGTACGTCGTCTATGCAGCGTCACAAAGGGCGTAAATCCTCATGCACCCACTCACACCAGCGGCACTTTAGATATCTCTGCTTTATGACTACGGTTGCTTTTCGTCTTCCTTGTCATCCTCCCTGGCAGTTTACGGTGACTGGGAAAAAAAAAAAAAAAAAAAAAACTCTCGCAAAGTTGACAAACGCACTGTTGAGCTACACCTCCTCTGAGAAGTTGTGATCACCACTTTAGAAGTACGTACACAACCTGGCTTTTCCCGTGACAAGCTGATGAATTACAAGAGCTTTCAAAAACATCTCTTTTGCGCTGAATCTTCCCTGTCTCTCTGGCTCTGAGAAGTCTCCCTTTGTTGTCCCCTGCCTATAATTCTTTCACCATGTAGCCGTCTTTTTTTTTTCCATTTGTCCCCTCTGTCTTTTCACTGCGCACAAATTGCCCTACAATGGGGTAAAATTATTTCACTGGAATAATAAAGAAGGTTAAATGACCGATCTTTACAGTGTATGTGTGTCTGAGAGAGAGTGAGAGAGAGAGAGAGAGAGAGAGAGAGACACTTTAAATAGTCTCCCTTGGCTTGTCAGCTCAGTCTGGTCTTTTATATGGCCTTCCTTATTATAATGCTACTTATCTTATCCAAAAGGCCATCGGGCCGGACGATTAATTTAGGTACTGTATCCCTGGAAACGATGGCTTCCCTCCTCTCGCCGCTGTCCCTCCCTCACTACCTCCATCTGCGGGAGATTAAACCGAGAGCAGCTCTACTTTTCTCTCTCCTTCTGTCCATCATCGTGAAAAATTACCTTTTAGTCTTCTTCCTTAATCGCACTGGCCGCAGAGCAATCAGACAGGAAATAATGGCTTGGCGTCTGGCTGTGCGGGCTCTCCACTACAATGCTTCAAGACCGGATTGAGGTGAGAACGGGGAAGCCTCACATTAATGATTCCTTGTAAGTGTCATCTTTCTAGAAATACAGATAGTGTAAAACTATCACGGTGTCAGATCTTTGTGGAAATACATTTATAAATGTTCGGCCGCTTCACAGGACACCCTCTCTAGTCAATTTTTTCTTACTTCTGCACTCCAGTCCCCCGTCCTGCCTTCCTCATTCTCCATTTATTCTCTTCTCTCTGAGCTTTTGTAGAAAGTTTATTTCAGTTAAAAACAAGGCTTTATTCCAAGAGAGCAACTCTGAAAGCAAAACTAAAAGAAGCATTTATTTTTCAGGGTGCTCTGATCCCAGTGAAGATGTATCAAACACCACAAACTTCTTCTCTTTTCTTCTAGACAAAACCACCACTCCTTTTTCTTCTCCATCGCTCAATCTCCTCTACTTTTTCCACTCCTCACTCTGCTCTCTTGCAGTTTGATTCGGTGTAAATTAATTGCTCCTCATATGGGAGACGGCACGCGATTAGTCTCAATCCTGATAATGGTGTGTGGCTTGGCCGCGGGGAATACACTGCCAATTTGCTCATGGCGCATCTGCCAAATGATTGGTGTTTACACGCCACATCCCCTGAGGAGTGTTTGTCACAACGCCACTTCTTACATCTCAATAACACACAGGATCCCAAGGCAGACGTCACCGAAGACGCACACAAACACGTGTATGGGCATTGATAAAAACTCTGCGGCATGACATGCTAGACAGTACAGATCGTACTGACTGAGGCAACTGGCTTCATACAGTTTTTGTACTTTAATTTTTACATCATCACATATTCCCCCCTTTACCAAACAATTTACCCCCTCCTTCCGCACCCCCACCTATCTCCTTCCCTCCCACCTTCCTCCCATCTCTCCTCCCCAACACAGTGCTCCTTCTCTGCTGTCCCATTAATCACCCCTCTCTAATTAACAGGCCCACCGTTCCCAATCTTCCCACTGCTCCCTCTCCACACCTGGCCCAGCCCTGCTGCCCAGCAGGCATGCAGTGCGCGCCAACACACACATGGGTATACACACACGCACACACACAGCACACACCGGAGCGCAGCTGGCAACACTGACCACCACATAATCGTGCTTGGAGGAGCAAAATTATAAGAATGGAATAATATGAGTATAGTATTTTTAAAAAGTTTTGTTTTCAGCATTGTGTTAAAGTGTGTGGGAGGATGAATTGGGCAGCGCTGTGAAAAGTTGGTGCTGCTTGGCAGGACTGCCTCTCCGTCCTCTACTCATCCTCTTCATACATTCATTCATCACCTCATCAACCCTATCTTCCTTGTAATAACTCATGCGTTCAACCCATCCCTCACCCACTGCTAACTCCCCCTTCACAGTTTTCATTTTTACAACCGTCCTCACCCATCCCTCTCTTTGACTCACATCCCGTCTCCTCCTCCTTTCCCACCTTCTCCCTGTCCTCCCCCTGTTAGCCAGGGTGGCCCGGCAGTGCAGTAATGCCATCTGCCAGCGCAGCATGCCCACAGCTTCGTGTTCACACACACACATACATACATGCCCGCGGACACACACAAACTCATGCACAGCTTGGCAAAGACACCTTCCAGCGCAGGATATACCGATATCCACGCTTCCGCCACCAGATCACCATAGTCCCACGCATTGTGTAACACACACACAAACTCCCTCATACAGCCCTGATGAGTCACACGCTTCATCAGTCTCCCAACAGGGGGAGCCGGGGAGCATCTGCCGGAGCCGAGACAGGAGTTGGAGATGAGGGGCAGCTCTTACAGTAAGAGAGCGAATCATTACAGCAGTCACGTACTGCCTAATCATAGACAAACATAGGAAAGATGACCACATGGGTGTGTGTTCCACACTGACAAATGAAGTAAAATAAGGGAAAGCAAACTAGCAATTACATGCAAATGCACATTTTTGAGGCAACAGTCTCTGCTTTTCTTGCGGCCTTTTGAAACATTGCAATACCATAGGCTTCAAAATTGTTTCAGATGTCTGCACTGCAATAACTTCAGTGGCTAGGACTAAGATATATTGATACAGTAACATGAGGCCACAAACAATGTAGTTATATTTTGGAATGTGCGATAGATAAAACGCAGATGGATGCTGAGAACAGCTGTGACGCAGTGTATCAAAAATCAGTCCAGTAAGTCTCTCTTGGAAAAATAAGCTTTTGTGTGTACTTTTTTTTCTTAATTTTCTATCCACATATGTACCCATTAAAAAAAAAAAATCATGTTAGAGCATGACAGTAGAAAGTGCAGGGCAAAAAGACATGGAGGTAACTAATGTATCATGTTCCCCCATTGGTTACTTATATAATTCATTAATTTATTTAAATCCTCTCGGTCCTGTTGACATAGAACAAGACAGAAACAGAATTGATGGGAAATGCAGCAATTAGCAAATGAGCTCTAGGATGTGTTGCTGTTCGAGCTGCGTTTGGTGCTGCATCGGGGTGCTGGGGGTGGCAGTATAAGTGTGTGCGTGTATGGGGGTGAGGGTTGTGTGGGTGGAGGGGGCTATGGTGTGTGTGTACGTGTGTGTGAATGTGGTGTGCTGCCAGGTGCGAGTGGGGGTCTGTGGCAGTATATTTATTAGCGGCTGTCAGGGAGGTGACACTTTGATGAATGGTGCAGAGTAATCAGGGCTGGGCTGTGACAGGCTGCACTCACAGCCTTCTACCTGCCAAACAGCCCAATCACACACACTCATACGCGCACACTTGCATGCACACATATACATAGACACATAAATGAGCGTATTTATGCACACACACATACAAATGCTACTGTATATGCACATGTACAAACGCAACCCCCTGTAAATATCTCCTGCTACCAGATGAACTACGTCATCAAACTCCCCCAGTCCTCTCCTCCTTTAACCTCTCCTCCTTATATATGAGTCTCTCACATCTCAGGCTCCTCTGCCATGGCTTTGTGATTTTCATAACCTTTATTGACATAAAGATGATGGAGCATGTTTTTCTGGAAATGAATGAAAAGGATAAATTGGGTCGTGATAGTCTGAGAGGAAAAGACAAAGAGACGGAGGGATTTGAAGTGAAAATTTGCAGAGCTTTGTTGTTTTTTAATTGCCGGTGAGAGACAAGGTAGCCTTAATTAGTCCTCGTCTCTCTCCTGTTGTTCTGCAGGGTCATAATTCTGTGACTTTTGGCTAATTAGTCGAATGTTGCAGACTAACTCATACTTTCCCCATAGGATAAGATTTACGCTGGGTTTGGTGAAAGGCAGGCAGTATTTAGGCAGTTTGGTAAATAATTACACAAAGTTTTCCATTTTTGTCTAAGAGTAGCTCGACTTCCTTTTTTTTCCCTTTCAGCCATTCAGCTCTATCTGTATTTCCATGTAGATAACGTCAATTTTAAAATGTCCAAACAACCGAAAAATCAAGTAACCGTTACACGCTGTCCTCGGAAAGAAACCACAGCAAATATTGTATTACAACTTAGACACAAAATGGAAATCATTACTTCTCAGCGAGCTTCTAATGCCTCCAAACCAGCAAGTAATGGGAGGTTGTAATCAAATAATTTCACTGAGGTTTGGGTTTCCAAACTGTTTTCCACTGATTCTATCGACAGACCACAGTCTGGCCCTAAAGAAAGAAGACAGAAAGGGGGGGGGCAGAAGAAAAAAGAGGGAAACTCGGCGACAAGGGGAAGACGGAAGATATGATAGAAGAAAAGAGGAGCTGAGAGGAGAGGAGCGGTGGGGTGTGTGTGGTGTTTTTTTTTTTTTTTCACAGGGAGCCTTGGCAGTGTATGTGGGACCTGCTCACACTCACTCACTTTATGATAGCCTGTCTGAGCACCTTCTGTAAAACCTCAGAGAAAGCATGAGCCTTGCTTGGTAGCGCAACCCCTCCCCTTCATCTTCCAACTATTCCTTTTTTCACTCACAAAAAAAAAAAAAAATCCTCCTTCCCAAGCCAGTTTTGAAGTCCCCAAAATCACATTTCGACAGTGGCCCAGTCCACTTTTCTTAAATCAAGTATAATTTTCTTAATAGTGCAATGATCACTTTTGTTCTGTCTGGTTTATGTATATGTACACCATTGTATAAAAAAGAATCCATTCCAAAACATGGGAAATTGCACACTGTACTGGTGTCATTATCACAACCCATTAACAGATTTAAGAAAATTCCTAAATGAGACTAAATGACACGTTAGCACTGACATTTTCAGCTGTGGTTTCAGGCTCATTGCTACACATTTTACCCTGCTGAGGAAATGTCCAGCTGAAGTGAGAGTAGTACTGTCAAAATATTGCTAAAAGAAGAGATTTGAGGATGTGTTCAAACATATTCCAGTCCACATATTTGAGGCTGATTATGGTTTGCACTGCTACAGTTACTGTTATCAGCTCCAACTGGAATGGATTGCCAGGCAAATAAACATATGAAAGAAATTAAATGAACATCCTAGTTAATGACTGTATGGATGAATGGACTGGTAGAGCGATTCACTCTTTCTCTTCCTCCTTTCTTCATCTTTCTCAGAGGAGGATTCCCTGCCAGGTTGAGTGAACACTGACGGAGTAACACTTATTCTCTCCGTCACACCAATGGAAATCAATTGGGCAGTAATTGCAGTATTTGACCCCTCTCCTGTCTCCACCACATCCCATCTCCTCCCGGTCCATACATTCTCCACACTCTGACCATAAAGATGAGCCAGAGACAGTCGATACATTTTACACGCTGGCCATTTTCCCCTAAACTTAACAAGACTATAGCGATATATTTCATCAGTTGCGATAAAATCTGAGGGGTAGGCGAAAGACAAACAGGAAAAGGAGGAGAGGAAAGTGTGGACAAAAGCAGGAAAAGGGGACGCTGAATTAAGACGGAGAAAAGTTTACAAAAGCTCCTTAATGCAGCTGCCATCTGTGTGTGTTTTTGCGCGTGCTTTCTTTTATGTGTTTAGGTTGGAGATGGCTGGTCAGATGGGTAATGAGTGACCCTTCCTCCCTGGCATGGTTTCTGCCGTCACACTAGTATTAATCTTCCTACATCACCCCCTCTGTGAACCGACAGTAGGCCTCTTGGGGCTACACACACACACACATGCACACACGCACACACACGCGCGCACACACACACACACACACGCATTGATGCATGAGCGAGATGGCAATGATGAATGGAGATGTTCTTAAGATCTGTTTAATAAGTGTTAGGCAGGGACCCTGTGAGAGCAATCGGGAAGAAGAAAGCATATACGTATCTGCAAATGGAGCCCAACTCACTGGGGCCTGAATTACAGCCCATTTGACCGCATTTGCACTCCTCACCAAGAGAAGGGAGCACAGCAAATAAGCAGAGAGAGAGAGATAGAGAGAGAATATTGGGAGGTGGTATAGTTAAAGAATTTTTTTTATATTTGAAATCATAACTTCTTAAAATTTTAAGAGGGTGTCAACTTGTAAGCAAGCTGTTCCACGTGGCAGTTTTAGTGCGTTCCCACCTGTTGAATCTGTGTGTGTGTACGTGGAAATGATGGAGCTGAGAGGGCTTCAAGGTGTCAGAGGTGTGAACATTAGGAGTCAACTTGACAGTCTGTCAAGACTACCCAGACAGAGGTGACACCTCAAACAACCTGCTCATAACAGTGTACTGTATGTACATATGCCAGTAACATGTTCCTGTCAGTCACTGCATATACATACATCCTAATAATTAGAGTCTAATTAGATTAATGCACATGTAGTGTGAACATCTGTATCTTCCACAAACTGATATTGACATTGTAAACATAAACATAATTCTGTTAATAGACCTGGATTAGTCATCAGCTTTTCTTTTGCAAATGTGACAGTTTTTTAGTGATGGGAGAATAAAACCGGCCCGTGGTGTTCTGTAAATTCCAGAGGAAATAATATTGAACACCAAATTAATGTTAATTTATTCTGGCATTCTTGGTGCTCTTTTGCGAAATAACACACATCCTTCTAGACTGGATCAAACAAACCTTATGAAGTATTTGTCAACAGCTAGTGAATCTTAATGTATTTTAAACTGCAGGCATCAGGCTGCTGTGGACATGTTAATGTTCTGGTTATAGAGAACTGCTGGGGCCCCTCTCTGTCATGCACCCTCTGTAATCTAATCTCTTCATCTGCCAAGCAGTTTGTATTTGCATGTCTTTATCTTCTCATCCATTCGAGCCCTCTCCTACTTCATACCTGTCAGCTTTAGGCCTCACCTCTCGTAAGTCCTCCCCTTTTATTTTTTCTCTCTCTGTGTTAAGAGCCTGGTCATGGAAGCTTGGGCTCTGTGTTGTCTGACAGCTGCTGCTGTGTGCCTTTTTTCTCTCTCCCTCCCTCTCTTCCCCCTCTCCTCTCCTCTTTTTTAAACACGCGTCCTCATTTCTAAACTATCTATCATGCTGGCAGGGCCAGTGGGGCCTTTAAACTGTGGGATTGGCACTTTCTCAGCTGCTGAGCTGGAAAAGGCGGCTGCTTGCAGACGGAGACACAAGCGGTGGGCCAGTCTGCTGCAGGCGGGAGGAACAGGAGGTAGCCTGTCTGAACGCAGGTGGACTGACGATACTCCTCCACCCTGCGAGTGTGTGTATGTGTGTGTTTCTCTCTAAATGTGAGTGCCGGGAAAGCTTTTGTGCTAATAGAGCTCCTGTGGTGATGCAAAGCACTCTTGTTTTTAAGGTTGTTGAGTTTTTGCCATGGCTTGTGGTAAACCCTCACTCACAAAACAAGAAAAGTTGAACAGAGTGAAGAGTCGTTTTAAGAAATTAATGAGAAAGAAAGTCGAGGGTTTTGAAATGGGACTGTGAAACAGAGTGTGTGGATTCCAGGGGGGTCGTCTGCACCGAGTTGACAAACTCTGTCTCACTTGGGAGTGAGAGGTGTCTGAAAAGATGGGAACTGCTGACAACATCTGTGTGCGTGTGTGTGTATATGTGTGCATGTGCATCGAGACGCCACATTTGACAAACATGAAGAAATAACAATGCGGTGCTGTCAGCGGGTCTTGTCCCTGGCAGGGGGTTGGAAGCGAGCACGAAGTGTAATTTTCTCAGACGAGCAGAGAACCCGCGATGACGCCTCATATCGATTTGCACACGCACACATGCTTAAACATGACACGTGCATGCCTGCGCACACACACTCGCCCTCATACCCACCAGGGCCCTAGTATTAAATCTGCACATTTACTAGTGATGGCAGTATCCCCCACTAGGGCAGGAAGTGTAAACAAAAACAAAAAAGTGCAACCAGAAGTGCTCTCGCGCACACTCACACACGTCATAATGTTAAAGGCCTATGTGTCAGTATTAGCTTATGAGATGAGTTCTGTTTCTCACCCGCATATCATTTTTCCCACTTCACATGCCATGTTTTTTTTCTTTTTTCCGCTCAAGACCCCACCCCCCTCAAGGAACTCATTCCTCCAACACACAACACTCCCAACGCTCCCCTGCATCTTCTGGCACCCGAGCGGTCACACCATCATCTCATCGTCACAAGCAGAGGTGTGAGGGGATGCAGCAATATGTCCAGGAAGAACACACACACACACACACACACACACACACACACACACACACACATCCATCCTTTTCCAGTCTCGCTCACACAGTCAACAGTTGGCAGTCTGTGCCACTTGGCCGTCCCCGCCGTGTCCCCACAACGCGGTTATTTCACAATGAAAATTAGAGACTTAAGCACTCTTATGCATGGAAAATAGGATCTTAACAACAAGGAGATGATATAATACTACATGGAGGAATCCTGCATGTTGGGGGGTTAGGGTTGGGGGGGTTAAGTATGATAAATAAACTCTCTTGCTTTTGCTACTGTTGCCTTTACGTATGTATAAGCACATATATATATATA
>JAOXYL010000050.1:17078298-17094753 GCA_028564955.1 Terapon puta | reverse complement strand
GTTATGGCAGCTGGATAATGAAGTGGCGCAAAGGATGACGAAATAATGCATGAACTCTGTGTGTGTGTGTGTGTGTGCCCGTGTTTATTTCATCGTGAAAGACCTTTAGTAGGGTGGGGTCATCAAGAGCTTCCCTGCAGCTGGATCCTGTCTTCAGAGCTCTGCAGAAGTATTCTCTCCCTCATGACCTTTGGCACATTTTGTTGTGTTATCAAGTTATTTCACAATACAATTATACAAGAGTTCTGTGCAAAGCATGCTTGAACATACCCTTCTCCCCCATCAAATTACAATAAATACCCAATCCATTTGCTTAATTGCCAGAGTAGCATAACATTGCTTGAGATTTGTGATGCTGCCCGTCAGTGAGATTTGATGTTTTGATAATTTGTGTTTCCTCCCAAAGAACCTTGACAGCGCCCCTCCTCTGGATCGTTGTCAGACTTAATGGGGTTTTTAGGATATTAATTGTGTCAGAATATGTAATCACTGTTGTGAAGGATATACTGTTTGATTCCCGAAGGAACAACATTTTGGAGAATACGCTGAGTGTCTCTCTTGCTGAGAGTTGTATTTCGAATTAGAACACATTTCTGGTGCTTTAACTGTGTCCAACATTAATTCACTCTGAAATAATTGCATGAATGTTTCTTGAAGTTACAGAAACACTATTAGAAAAGTTAGGTGGCCTCTCTCTTTTCTGTGTGTGTGGGCAAAAGTCTGCTTGTTTGAAGACATGAGAAAAATCCAATCGTTGCCTTTTTTCCTGAGTTCCTTAGTTTTTTGTGATAAATGGAGGAGTACAATTTTGACAGCATTGTACCAGCCTGTGTCTGTCCAGTAGACGGACTCTGACCGTGAGTGCTGGTGGCACGCAGAGATCCGGCTTCAGCCTCCAGGACAGCACATAAACCACTGACCAGCCTGCACTTGTCCGCCGTGAAAGACGGAGATTTACGCCGCGTTAGTATAACCCTGCTATGCCTCACATTCTGAGGCCTTGACGAGAAAGTAGGAAGGAGCGACAGCTAGACGGAGACAAAGATGTGCGCTGACACACAAACACGCACACACACAGATGTAGAGGCAGACACCGTGACTTACAGCCCAGTTCCTTTGCCTCCTCTCCACCGTAGGAAGGCGGTTATTATGAAGACCTTCAATCCTTTTCTTCTTTGTCCCCTCTCTCGCGGACTCACTGCAGCCCTGTAACTCACACTGATGTCAAAACAAACACACAGATAAACAGGCAAAAGCAAACACACACTCACACACACCATCAACAGAGACATGAGCAACACCCCCCCTCTACCCTCCCCTCCAAGTCTGGCGTCCCCCACATTGCCACCAATATTTCTCATGAGCTCTCGGCCACCAGCCCTTCATGAATTTTTATTAAACAAAACTCTAAGCAGATTGATTTCACATCGGCTGCTTTATTGCATTTTTATTTAATTCTTTCTCTCTCTCAGATGCTCACTGGCTCCGCCTTGCCCTCACCTCAGTTTCACCACTCCATCCTTTCACCTCGTCTTTCCTTCCTGATGCTTATCCCACTTCCTCTCAGCATTTCCTGCCTGTTTTATCCACTATCTCTCTTTTTTTATTTTATTTTTTTTACACTGTCCTCTCCCCTCTTTCCCGCTCTCTCTCTCTCGTCTGCCTTTCATTCTCTCCATTTCCTCAAGCCTCATTTTCCTGCCAGTCCTGATTTATGTTCCTGGATTTGTGGCCCTGAGGAGGGCTGTTGTTGGTGGGCTGATGAGCTTTGTTTTGACTCTGTGTGTATGTGCATGTCTGAGTGCGCACACACAAAGTCATGTGGCATGTGTGAATTCGTTATGCGTTTGTGTCATCTTTTTCAGCCATTGGTTATAACTCTGAATTCGTTAAGCTAACCCTCCATACTTTCTGTTCTTTCAAGGAGGTCCCTCCTCAGCACCATTATTTTAAGCTGATGTCATTAGTCTATTTAGAGTAGTGTTTCTTCGCGGGACCTTACACTTAATCAACATATCTTGTCTTATCACATTACGTGTCATTACAAAAATATCCTAATCTTGTTGAGCAGATGGTTGACAAATTACAGGAAAAAAATCATGATCATTGTCTTGCTAAGGCATTGGGCCCTGTGATCTGCAAAAGCAGCTTCTAATCGCCTCAACAGGGAAGTCTCTACTGAAGGTTTGATCGCCATCCTTCCAAAAGATCATTTGATGAATGTGGTGGAAGATGTAGTCTAGCATGTTGGTCCACCCGTGATTCATATTATTTTCATGCTTGTCAAAAAAATAAAAGAATAGTTTGACTTAGCACAAAGACTGGAGACGAGGAGAAACAGCTAATTTAGCTCTGTCCACATATGATAAAATCTACCTAACACCACCTCTCAAGCTGTCTAATTATCATACCATAAATTTAATTCTTACAAAAACAGAAGTCAAGAAATGTCCAGCACATAATGACTGTAAAACAGCAGCTTTTATCATCTGTTATTTCTCTACTATCTCTTATTTTCAGTCATCTCTCTGCTGTTGCACTCCAATACGGGCTATCTATTTCCTCTTTTTCCAGCCTTTATGCTAAGCTCACTGGCTGCTGGCCGTAGCTTCATATTTAACAAACGGATATGAGAGAGGTATCGATGTGCTCCTCTCACTCTCCCCAGTGAAACGAATAGGTGTATTTCTTGCCTTTTGTAAAGGCATCTGGTCATGTTATCTTTCTCCATTAAATCATTCAGTTTGTTTTCTCTAATTTGTAACACCTCTATAGCTCTGTGTGGTGCAATTTTTAAGGTAACGAATGATTATGACTAACCCCGGACATGAGTTATACATCATGAACGTGTCCGTCACAAGAGCAGTCTTGATAACCGACGCTCGAGTGTGTGACGGACAACTTGCTTGTGCTTATGCTATCTGGTGCTGCGGTGTGTGTGTATGTGTGTGTACAGTAGTAAGCAGTGGTTGTTCCCAATACAGCCAGAAGTGATGAGGCAGAGTGAGGCTCCTGCTGGGTGTAATGAGGCTCCCTGCGGCTCCTCACTGCCTCACCAAGTCTCCCTCTGTCTCTGCCCAGCAGGCTTGTGTTTGCACAGCACCACGCCTCGCCACTAAACCACACATGCACAAACATACATACACACGCGCGCCATCTCTCCTTACCTCCCTTTTTAAGTGTTTATCACATTGCTCTTTCCCTTTTCCTGCTTTCGTCTCATACTGCCTCTCAGCATCTTCCTTCTGTTTTTTTAATTTTCTTTTTTTGTTCTCTGTGCCACTTCTCTCTCTCGTGTCCTCAGCCCCTCCTCCTGCTCCTCTCTCCTCTCTCAGCAGGAGTCCTATGTAATTGGGCTGTTGTCAACAGCACATTAGCCTGGATTAGCAGCGTAGCGACTTCTGGCTGGCACTGTTGACCCCTCCAAACGCAGGCCAAATAAGGTCATAAACAGCAAAAAAAAATGCAGTCAGCAGCAGCTCAGCCAAACCCTGCAGCTGTGTGTGTGAGAGAGTGTGAATGGCAGTGTTCCTGCCTAAGAATAGTTGGAAAGGTGGGCAGAAAAACAGATAAAACATACAGTTTCTTTTTCTGAGGAATGAGTCTTTTATAATTACCTGTCAATAGTCTGAACATTTTTTTTTTGCATGCATGTGTGTGTGTGAGTGACATGAGGTGCGATAGTTAAGATCTCAGACATTCGCACATCACACACATCAGGCTGGCTACGGTGCAAAGGTTGATGTATGTACATGTGCCGACCATGTGTTACGTGTAAAGACCCTGTGGAGTGACAGGTTATCTCTCTGCAATCCCCCCACCCTCCTTCCCCCTATTCCTCCCCCCACCGCACACCTCCACCCAGTCTGCACCTCCACATGTGTGTTTGGCCCGTCCCGTTCAGGTGGGGGAGGTGAGTGGAGCGTTGGTAGCGCCGCTGAGCGCACCGTAACTGGAGTGTTGAATGTCTAATAGATCAGGGCGAGACAGCCCTGAGGTGACTGTCTGTCAGGCGGTCGTTCTCTCAATCGCTCTCACCGCGAAGGCCTTATCTCTGTTGTGTCTGTGTGTTGCAGCTATCTGTTTCCCCTCCTCACAAGAGCTGTTTCTCCTTAAACTCACAGCCTTGAACTACAGAGCTGCTGCGGACTCGCTGGCCATGACGTACGCGCAGGGAACTCCGTGTTTTTGAAACGGACCTTTTAGTTAAGGTCTGTTGGCTGCGTGAATGGAAAAATATTTTTTTCTGTTGTATTAGTGAAAGGAAATATCTGTGGTCAAGGACAGCTCTTCTAATTCTGTCCGTCTCCGTTTCTCCATCTGTCTTCCTTTCTCTGCGTCTCGCTCTCTGGGTCTCTGTAGGCCTCGCAAAGCTCCAGATGCACCATCCCGTCCTTGTCCACCCACCTTTGTTTCTAAAACAGAGCCACTTTTATTGCCGCCCCGAGGCAGATAGAGCTAAGCTAAGGAAACAGAGAATCCTAGTGTAAGGATAGGTATGGAAATGAGCCCTCTGTCACAATACTCAACAATATCTCCTGCACTCCCCCCTTATTCTCCTGAAAATAGAGAGAGGGGAGAGGAGAGGGAGACGCTGGACAGCATTGTTCTTCCTGCCCAGTTTTTTGAGGAATTAATTAATTATGAATGAGTAAGTGAGTTAAAAAAAGGGGTTTTGGATTCTATTGGTGTTAACATAATTACAATTCTCTCTTTTTTAAATGAAGGGATGGGGGCCATTTCTCCCGCCTCTCAAATGGGTTTTTATCGTCTTCAATTTGGAAAAGAAAAGCTGATAAAAGCCTTTATAATGCTTTAATTTGGCATCGATTTGCATGAATCTCTCTCAGTAATTATCAACTTACCCCTCCCCCTTTGGATGACAGAAACAGTAGATTCTGATAAGAGAGAGAGAGAGACTGTCTGTGTCTGTATATGCAAGGGTGTGTGTGGGGGGGGTATCTTCTACTCTCCATCTCCCATTTTTCTATTTCCATATCTCATCCCTCTGTCTTTCATTGGGAGAGGCGTGGAGCGAGTGATGGCAGTGGCAGGGGAGAGGGAACAGAAAAATCCTAAATCAAAGCACTCAATTATAGGGCTGCAGTAATTATGGGAGCCCTTGAATTGAAGTGCTCTCGGAGGAGAGATGGATAGATATATGGATGATGCATGAGGGGCGGGACAGATAGGTAAATAAATGAATATGCCACACAGAAATACAATGTAGCCTCTGGGCCTGGGACGACATAAATACACGTATTAATCGATAGGTCGCAAACCATCCCAATGCAATTAAAAGGGTATTGAGTGAAGTGGGCCACACTTGGGCTTGGGAGTGGGCTTTGGCAAGCTGCTGTGGGTCTGGCCCCTGACCTGTGGTAGGGTTAATGCCCCCCTGGCCCTCACTACCCTCTGGCCCGCGCACAGTGAAATGCTGAGGGTCAGCCCATAAAGGGACTCCAGTCTCTTTGGGGCCCTTTACTGGTCAATAAGACTGAATGAGTTTTATCAACTACCACTGTGGAACAACTCCACTGCTGATAATACTCCAAACATTGCCTGGAGAGAAATGCACTGAATATACTTTGCTTTTCTGTAGCTGTTTATCTTGGCCAGTGTGCAGTTTTATGTAAAAGACAAATGCTGCTCTCATATTTTTTTCTCAATGTCTGTTTAAAATTAAACTCACGTTAAATTGTAGTTGTCTTTTATTCCTTTGAAACACACCTATAGAGTAATAGGTCTTTCTAGGTAACAAACTTGGATATTTGTGAGTATGTGCTGTACACATGCATGTTTAGGTGTCTAAATGTGTGTGTGTGCCAGTTTGCAATCCAAATCCATCCTCATATTAGCACATGCAGGAAGTTTGTCATGGGCCCTCTGCTGTGCCAGAGCTCATTTGGTTCGATATGAAATTTATCACAGATGTTCCTCTTCCCTAACCAGGCCTGGCTGCCAGAGACTACAAACAAAAGACTCCTCTCCGCGCACAGATAAAACCCAAAAAAGCAGAAACTAACAGATTGTAGTCCTCTGTTTGCAAAGATAACACACCATTTGCAAGACATTTAGATTAAAATCAGTACTATAAATGTAGTAAATGCATTGAAAAGTAAAACAGGCCTTGTATCGAGAAAATCTTAACAATGCACAGTTATTGTCATTGAAATTTGTGTTAAGAGATGTTTCTTGCTTCACCTGAATGTGTGAGCTTGTCAGTCTGTGCTTTCGGGCATCCATGAATGCTTGTCCTTGCATGTCCATCTCATCATTTGTGTATACGTTGGGCGTGTTAAAGTCAGTGCTAAATGGATAAATGGATGGGACACTGCTGCACCTACAGCACAGCGTTTGGGCCCGTGTTTGTGATTAATGTGCTCCTGTCTTGGCTGACAGTGTCAGAGGGAGTGATGCGTAGGGATGAGCGCCACAGCAGCCTGCTGATTTACTGGCTTCCATTTCCACTGGTGTAAAGTCAATCTCTGTGGAAGGTCAGCGGCCCCCGCGTGCACATTAGCGTCTTTTAATCCCCATCCGTCAGGGCAGGCCAGCACCACACAGGAAGTTTCTGGGATACGCAGAGGGGACGATCTGGAGAGTGAAGACATGTGGATACATACAGTTCCTACTGAAGTTATTCCTTCATCCTCATCACATCCGCAGCTCTAATTACTTTGTAAATGTAAGAGCAGCACCAAAGCACTTGTTCTCAGTCCAGTGCTCCAGTGAAAGTATCGGCACATTTCTCTTATTAACTAATGCAATCATTACTACGATTTATAAAGTGAATTTTCTCACAAATGGAACTTTTTTACAATAATATGAGGGACATTTTGTGCCTATTTTTCTTTTTTTATTAAAGACAGTGGTGGGAGACAGGAAATGAGATGCAGCAAAGCTCCCCAGCTGGACTTGGACTGAGTTGATTCATGATCAGAGTTTTAACCCTTAAGTCACATGGGTGCCCCAACAGATTGAATATTTGCACATTTTCACTCACTGCAGCTTCAAGACATGGCCGAAACTATTTACCAACTATAGCAATGACAATGGATTCTTGTGCCAGTCTGACATTTATTTGGCTGGTCCACCAGAGAATTTGCTGCTGTGCTTATTCTCTTCTTTGGTTTTGAATTAACTTCGTGGCATTGTCATCCAGGAGAGTTGTGACCTGATGAGCCGATTTGTCAATAGGCAATCAATAATTGTGAATTGTTTTACAAAAATCCACCACACATGGAATTACTGTCAGTGCCAATTTTCAGTGTCCTCGCATATGCCAGCTAAAACATTGCACAATATTGTTTTATTTATTGTCCTGCTGAATATTTTATAAGCACTGTTCACACACAGATTCCACCTCAAATTGCTTCCCAAGAAAATCAAAAATCAAAATCAATCAAAAATAATCCAGTGAAAATAATAACGCACTAAGTCATGTGTCAAATGTTTTATCTCATGGCAAAATTGTGTCACTGATATGTGTTTCCAAGTGCTTTCAATGGACTTATATTGCAGAAAAAAAATCTATTCATGGATTGCTTGACTTGGTGGTGGCGTCAGGGCTGGTGAGACCAATACACCGAACAAGCCGGTGAGAAAGGCCAGTTCTGTGGTCGGGCTGAACCTGGCCAAGCTGGAGTCAGTAGCACAGAGGAGGTTGAAGGAGAAAATCAAATCCGGGACAACACCTCTCATCCTCCATGATGAGCTGTGGCAGATGGGCAGCTCATTCAGCCGGTGGATCACCATCACACCAGGTGCAAAACGGAGGGCCTCAGGTGCTCAGTTGCATGTGCTGCCATCGGATTGTACAACAGGGATGGAGACCACACGCAACAATCATCGAACTACTTTTTTCACAGTGTCTGGTTCATATAACTCACTTTCCTCTCCTCTCCCTCTCTGGTGTGACTCTGCTGGACTGATTAATAGTATGCCTATTTGTCGATTTACCCATGTGTCACAGTCCCAAGTAACTAATTCGGGCAAACTCCTCTGAAAGAAATCTAAAATTTGATTTTATATTAAAACAGAACAATACTTCTGTATGTTGCAAAGTTCCTTATACTTTTTGTACTGTTCTTTTGCTGCACTATAGGCCTACGATATGATATGCTATATTATGTGATTTAAATGTATAAAATATGAAGTTGTACATCGGCAGACATGGAGCCACATATGCACTTGTTTTAAGTTGTGAATGTGTCCACAATTCACTCTTCATTTAGCTCAGTTTTTCTGGTCTATACTAACTCCTGAGGGAAATGTCTGACTCTTAAACTACTAAATGCTTCACAGTGTTTTACATCGAGATACTATTTTTAATGTTCAAAGTGATTTTCTTTTTTTTTTGTTAAACAGCTGCTTTTGCAGCTGAAGACACCAAACCAAAATGGTCGAAACGAAAATGAAAATTATTTTTGCTAATTTGCTGCTATATATTGTACAGCATAGCTCTTCTCTTTCTTTCCTTTTGAGTCCAGCTTTCAGGAGCTGTTTCCTGTGATCTTTGTCACAGTCTTGGAAAGTCTTCACATCACAGAAGCGTGGCCAAGGCAGGCTGCATAAATCCAGTAAAGACTGGTGTGCAGCTGTGGTGAGGGCCAAAACTTGGTGCCAGTTGACAGTCTTGAGTCAGTTCACGCCACCACATATCCTGAGATGTCTCTTTGTTGTGCCTGTGTGTTTTATTACCAATAATCAAGTCCAATCAAGTCCCAGGAGCTGCATCTCTTTCTTTTACCTCTTCATATGTGTCTCCCTTCTCTCTGCCAGCCTGTCTAGAGGACACGATGCTCTCTGAAAACAGACTGATTGATTGTCTGACCAATTGATTGATTGGTGTCTAAGAAGCCTCTTTGCAAACTGTAATGATTACCCCCTCTCTCACTCTTATTCTATCTTTTTGACCACCTACCTTTACACAAGCGTCTCTTTCTCCTGTATGTCTCCGTTTCTCCTGGTCTTTTCCTATCTCCTTCTCATCCTCACAAACACACCCTTTCTCCCTCCTCTCGGTCTGTTACCGATTGTCTCTGTCTCCTATAGGCAGGGAGCTCTCAGCCCGCCTGGCTCCTGAAGGACGAGAGCCATAGACAGGTAATTTTTTAATCTCCCCTCCATCTCCCTGCCTTTTTACTCTATTCTCTGCTAAAACATTTCATATTCTAATCGGCTCCTATGCGCGTCACATCCCCTGCAGCACCTCTTAATACCTTTCTATAGATCCATCAAACTCACCAACAATCTGCTAAGTTTATTTAATTCCACCCCCCCCTTCATTTTTTTTGTACATTTTTTAAAAAAACTTTTCTTGGAATTCAAATGCAGCTTTTTCACCATCTTCCTCTTACCTCAATCTCCTCTTTGCCTCCCCCCTTTTTACCTTCACTCTCCACCACCCTTTTTTTCTCCCTCCCTCCCCCCACCCTTACCTCCTTTTCTTTCCTTCATTCTTTGCCTGGAGGTTAGCGCTAAACGTGCATCATTCAGCGAAAAACAAAAGGAGTGAATTGATTGGGTTATCAGCTGCTGCTCTGGTGGACTCTTTGATCAGAACTGAAAAGCAGCGCTACATGTCAGAATTCTGCTTCAGCAGCTCTTTCTGAGTTTTACAATTACTACACGCCACGGTCACATCCAAAGTTTCCCCTCCCTCTCTCCCCACAGTCTTAGGGTTAGGGCCTGCGGCGATGAGCGTTATCACAGCTCATTCTGCTTTCTCCCCACTGAGCATAGAGCAGGGAGATTGTGTTAGGGGGATACGCTGCTGTGGTAAGCCTGCTGCAGTAGAGTTGGTAGCCACTGAATTTAGTGCTGGACTGTCCTCCTGTGACTAGGGTGTCACATTAGCTGTCGCCCACACAGGGCACCCGCAGTGACCTATAAGTGTCTAATTGCGGAGATTCCCGAAATGCTCTGAGATATGGACAACAGCACAAAAAGTTCATCTCCGGATGAGTTAACCTTGAACCAAGATAGAGGAACTGGAGGAAACTTGCCAGTTCATTAATAACTAAGCAGTGCAAGTTGAGGTCAAGAAGTCAGTGCAGTGCAACGCTGTTTACTACGTGCTACTTTTCTCAGGCTCTGACATAACCCGCAAGGTCAAAGCCAACAATAGAGAGGGAGAATGGCTCTATTTTGACCTGATGAGAGGCAGGAGTTCACCCATCAGATTAATGTGCGCTGTATTACAGTAAATGTACATTTGAGGAAACCACTTTGGTAGAACAATGAAACAGAGCCTCACGAAAAAATAGAGGAAGTGCACTGAAAAAATAAACGCTCAGGATTTCATGTGAAGTGCACACACAGAGGACATGCACGCTCTAAAACAATAGACGGGTTCATTTCTTTTCTCTACAGAGGGAGCCTGAGGGTTTAGGCTCCTAAACAGTCACCTCGCTTCCTCAGTAATTGGCTGGCTGGTACTTAAGGCCAACAGCTTTTAATAAGCAATAGAGGCAGGAGCCAAACTGACAATAACTGCTGCCCTACATCAATTATTGGATACATATCCATCACTTGCTGACTTATATGTGACCCCAGGCACCTGCCAGCTGAGGTATTGACTGGCCAGCTCTCTCCAGTGCAAGTGACAAGTTCCATTTGCAATCACATTTATTAAACGGCTGTTAGAATGAGTGAAGGTCTGGGCCAGCCCACGTTGCTCCTCCAGCTTCAGCTCTTATTAATCTGAAAGCCGCCAAAGAATGGATAAATGTTCGAAGCGGATAGATATGAAGAAGTATGTGATGGAGTGATTGGATGTGGTTTCTCGCTCTACGTCCCACCTTGATCTTGAGTGCCGCACCGCAAACAATAGTTCATCCTCTGCTTCCCACGCAGAGTGAACTGTAGTTGTTTGTGTTAATGTTGTACTCTCTGGGTGTAAAGTGTCTTTCTGTCACTGCACTTGTTGACATCTTGAAGTTGAGACATGAATGATACTCAATACCACATGGAACAGCTTGTGCCTGCATGTTTATATAAATGAACATACTCACTCATAACTGTTATTTCAGCTGGTATCGCTGTCTTTACCCCGCCAGTGTTAGTATAAGTAGAGCTACATTATAACTTTAACAGAGGCTCACTTTATTAGGACTTAAGCTTGTGTGTAAGCCTGTGGGTTAGTGTGTTCCTTCGCGTATGAATGTATAACTGATGGCTCGTTAACGTGAGCAATACCATTATCTTTAATGGCATACGTAAAACCTTGTTGTTTGTGCAAGTCCAGCAGGTCTTCTCTGGGAAATGCCTTGACAGACAAAAATAAAAAGGGGCTAGGTTCACTGGCCAAGTGTCCATCCAAAAATTAAAAGAGAGAGGGGAGAGACCAGTGTGGAAGACCAGATTAATTGAAAAGGGTACTAGAAACAGAGGTGAATGTGGTTCAATGTCGTATCAGAAGAATTGCCAAGCTATAGTGATTTCACAGTTTGTTGAACAAGTTTGAATTCAGTTTTCAGTTTTTAGTTTTGTAATACTTTCATCTTTACTTTAGTGAAGTCTCAGTTTGATTAAAAAACTGCTTCAATGGATATGTATTATGGTTTTCTTTTCTTTTCTTTTCTTTTCTTTTCTTTCCATTGAATAAGACAATTCAATACACCTTTCTAATACAACTGCATTTTAACAACTGCATTTTTTCACACAATACTTACTGACCTATAGACCTTTAAGATTCACCAAGAAACATGGAATTTAAATTAGCCTTGAATCATTCAATGAAATGGATTGTCACACATGCACATAAAGGAGAGAGGCACTCCTCACTGCTGACATCAGAGTTCACAGACAGACTGTGCTTCAGGCTGTTACACCTACATTTTGGACAACATGCCTGACTCTGGGTGCAGGATAACCAGGCTCAAGGTGTAAAAGGCTTAGTTAGTCTGGTCGTCTGAGTGAAAGTGCAAGAAAGAGGCAAGGGCAGGAAAATGATAAAGGGCCTGCTGAAAAGCGGCATCCTTTCCCCCCCACCCCCATCCTTCCCTCAGCCCTCCAACTCCCTTCATTCCCTGCCCCATTGAATTATGCTTCCCCTAATTGGCTTCAGTGGCGCTTAAAGCAAACAGTTTAAATAAGTAAAAGGCACTTGGATGAGGAAGCAGGGCCTTGCAATTATTGGAACTACATCAGTCAGGGTGCCGCGCTACACCGGGGTTGTTCTCTCTCCCCCTCTCTGTCCTCAGTCTTACTTATTCTCTCCTGCGTGAGGATTTTTTTGTGGGAGGTTAGCAGGATAAAAGACGATACACTGAATTCAAACGTGTGTGTGTGTGTCTGCATGTGTGTGTTTTGCATGTGACAGGAGCAAGGAGAGCGCTGAGCTGGCCTGACGGGGGAGTGATAGGCAGCCCACAGGTACAGGATCCATTATCTAATGACCGTGCCGTTTAATCACGCGTCTCGCTGACATGTTTATATGGCTGAACTTTGCGGCGCTATTAGAGATGGAGACGAGAGAGGGCCGCAGCCTCAGCCTCGGGGCCCCCAGGGCAGGCCTGGCCCTTTACCTCTTCTCCTGCACCTATTATATGCTAATTACAGCCATTCCTAAACCACGCTTACAAGGAGTTAATTTAGTGGGCCATTACGCAAGTCTATATTTCAGGGTGCTGTATGTAGGGCCCTTGTGGGGCTTTGGGAGAGGTGTGGAAGTGAGGATGAGAAGCTGGAGGAAATGGGTGAAGGGTGCTTTATGTCTCGCAAGGGAGAAGGGAGCAGAGGAGGGGGAGAGAGCGGCAAGTCTACTTGCTGCACGATTTGTCTGACTGGAATGAAAGAGCTGGCACAGGCACTTTGGGTCAAACACTCAGCGATAGAAGGAGGATTGTGGACTAAAGTACGGCTAAGCTTCAGCTGACACAGTTGTGGTGTGTCTGCACTCTAGTTGGGTGGTTTTCTTTAAACAGTATTGAATTACTGTTGTTGGATATTCATTTAAAATTAGAGGCAGATTTATGATGTACATAGAGGTTTTCTGTTGTTAATGAATGCACAGGATCAATATTCAACATTAGTTATTTATCATGTTAACTTTCTGCAAACATCTAGTGTCAAGTTTGATAATAATAAAAGATGATTAATTTTGTCCACATCTTTGTTTAATCTTTGAAAATCGAGGTCTGTAGGTTTGGTATTCTTTGGAATGACCTAACAGTAGAACACAGTTCGTTCCATTGATCATCAATTATTTTTTATGTAATTTTGCACAAGTTTTGCATTTTGTAATCAAAGTGTATTGATATCAGATAAGATGGCCCTGCTCTAGTCAGCAGCATATTCAAAGAGTAAGCTCAGTTTTTTAAATTTATGTAGTCTGAATACTTTCAGTCACTTTTAGATTACTTTGGCAACATCTAAGGCAAAATGATTTCAGGAATTTGCTGCTGGCTAATAGGAGGAGAAGTAGAAACAGGCACGAGGGGATATGCAGTGTACGGAAACTGGGGAGGTATGGAGCAATGGGGACATGAAATCAAAAGGCGAAAGTGGTAGTCAGGAAATCTTATGGGACAGGAGGCCCTGTGGAGTGGCAGAGAGGAACATAGGCAGTGCAGGGGGAAAAAAGATGGAAAGATGTGGAGACGGCGGAAGGAGGGAGTCTGATAAATGTGATAGCAGAGACAGAGTGGTGATAGAAAAGCGGGGCCCCTGCTCTAGGGGGTAATTAAGAGGGTTTCTTCTTATCTCTGTTGGTGACACTCTTGCACAGCATCCCATGTACAAAGGACACAGGTACATGTGTACACCCCACACGCTGAAAGCCTGTGTCTGTATCTGTCCATATGTCTGTGGGCATGAGAAGATAGCTGTGTGTGTTGTCTGATTATTTGAGGCCATGCTCTGCTGTGGCTCTCCCTCCAGGAGGCAGGAGGCTATAACTCCATCACCTCCCCGCCTATCGACTACCTCTAAAGGGGATCGATACTGGAATGATGGCCCTCCTATGTCTTCCCCATCCATCCGCTGGGCCATTGAGTGTATGTTAATGTTATGAATTATCGAGAGAACAGTTACTATTGATTGGCTGAGGATTATTGGTGGGCTGCATTGCCGGAGTGGGGAGGGTGAGGCGAGGCTGGGGAACGTTGGGCCAGAAGGGAAGGACGGGTCAAAATCCTGCAGAAAGGTTTAAGTATCTACTAAGACTCATGACCCCTAAAGGGCCCAGGTCAGAGGTGGCCTAGAGGGCAAGGCTGACTGTTTGATGTTTTCAACCCCCCACCCAACATCCAACACTGACCCTGTCCAGAGCTCTCTTGGTTGTTTTTTTTTCTCTCAGACACACATTTTCTCAATCTATTGCTGCCTTTGCCCAACACTTTTTTTTTTAACACAGTTTCCTTTTGGCTCATTGTTTACAGTAGCATGCATTAGTCAGATATGAGACACAGATACCTGAGACAGATTATTTATCTTAAGGGCAAGGTCCTTAAGTCTTGGAAACAGACAGGTTGTCCTTTATTATTCAGAAATAGTTTGCTCTCTCTTTGTCTCTTTGCTCCGTTTTCATACAAGCAGTGCGAGAGAAAGTTGAAGTTGGGGTGGGGGATTAAAGCCTGTACACCTGATACTGTCCAAACACAGACCGCCGCCCCTCTGGGAGGCATACAAACACTCAGACATACATTCGTAGATACACACAATCATGCTTGCATACACTCACGATCTCCAGTTTGTATGGTTTGGAATTGCCCTGAGTTCTCACAGAGCCCAGGGGAGGAGAGAGAAAAAAGACTTTCCCAGGCAAATGCTCAGCTTATTCAGCTCAGGGAAATTCTGCAGACTGAGAGAAGTAGTGCCACTGTGGTCTGGGAAGAGAGAAACTGTTATTCCACAGGTGGCCATCACACGAGTTTAAAAAAAAAATCCACTGAAAAGGTAAAGTATGTTTTAGTACATGGAAAATGCTCTCAGTTACTGGGTATTTTCTCTGGGGCCTTGAAGTTAATTAATTCACTTTTACCTATTGTATCACTGCATTGATGCGTCTCTTTTTCTCCTTGTGCAGCAAATACTATAACTGCCACATTGTGATATACTGTTGTATACTGTATTTAGCCCATTCAATAGAGCACAAGTAAAAGAGGAAACATTGTGCTTGGCAACTGATCTTTATTGCCCCACAAAATACTTCAAGGCTTCAAACAAGCTGCAGATCACAAACTCAAGATTCAGCCAGCTGAACTTTCATGTAGATGTTAACCATAGGAGGGCCAATATAAATTCAATATGTACACATTATTCCTAAATTTTATTACATACAATATATCACAGATTTATCAACATTGTGGTGGGTCATAGTTGGTGTATTGTACAATTTTAAGTATTCAATGGGTGCAGTCTTGAAAAAAACTCGCACAATGGTTTAAGGAAACTGCTAATTGGCATGATGCCTAAAAAATATTTTACACTTCCTTAGTGTCCTGTTTATTTAGTTTTTAATAATGAAATTTTCAGATTATTCTTGTTGGAGTTCACCGGCACAAAGATACTACCTACCGTGCTTTAAATGATCTTGACTGCTATGACAGAGGCATTAACTACACTTAAGGTGACTATTAACATACAATCCCATATTACTATTGTTTTGAGATATCCCTCACTTTACAGAAAATTTCTGTATTTGCGAATGTGTGTGTGTGTCCATTAGATGGGGTTATTTATTTGTTACTTGGTATTATTTATTTATTCTTCCTTTATGTTTTACTTTGTCTGTTTTTTGCTGCATTATTACCACAGTGTCCAATGAACTGAATTGATGGTGAAGCTAATGAAGGCTGAGAGAAAGTCTTGATGATGCGCCTGTTGCCTGCTCCTGTGCTGGATAATGTTTCCAACTCACATTCCCAAAGGTTTCATCAACAATCTGCACTCTGAGGCACGTTTCATCACAGCCACAAGAGCGAGATAGTCCACCTAGCGACAGATCACCAAGCAGCAGCCTGAGGGTATAAAACTAGTATTTCCCTTTAAGATCATCAATGGGAAGGCCTGTGAGGCAGTTGGAGAGTAAACAACATATTTTGTACATTTTAGCTGTTCCAAAACAAATTTAATGTTTTACATCTTTTTATGAGAAACAAGCAGCATCATTGTTTTAGGACAAACTGTAAAACAAAGATATAATATAAACAGGAAAATGACAACCAAAATGAAAAATAAAAATGCATTCTGCATGGTAGCAGCAAAGAGGGTTATTCAATGTATCTCTGTGGCGTTTATGTCTAAAGCATTCCTTACTTTAGAGTGTTCTCCATTCTGCGGCTATAGACATTTACTGGCAATTGATCCTGTGTCTAAGTGTTACTCATAAATTAACACCCCTCTGCTCTCCACCTACGCTTGACTGTATTCTCATCTGGCCCATCCAATCACAAGGCTTCACAACACACACACACACACACACACACACACACACACACACACACA
>JAOXYL010000050.1:17043988-17062803 GCA_028564955.1 Terapon puta | reverse complement strand
TGTTTGCTCAAGGCACAACAAATCTGAATATTCAACCAAATTGTCATGGGTCTTTTTGCTTTATGAGTCATGTAGATGGCAGGTTTTAAAAGGAAGAGGAAAGTGTGAAATAAGAAATGTTCAATCCATCATCACCATTGACAAATTTAAATGGGCACAGGCTAAATCAGTGAGTAATCCTTTCATTTTTTTGTTGATCAATCTGTCATTAATTAATAATCACTGCACTGAATTCAAATGTTGCTGTCTGTGCAGTTATCAGAAGGCGCAGACTGCAGCATAGATGCATAATTTAAACGCTTATTTTGCATTTGATGGCAACAGATGCTCCGTGTCACAGCAGATGGAATAATTAGAACCTTTTTATACTATTACCTACTGTATACATCAGTTTGAACAGATAAATCAGGAAAGTTAGTGATTCCCCTCGAATGAAAGAGAGGTTAAGGAGGAGGATCAAGGGGGGCAGACAGATGGAGGCCCAGTGGTGAAGGCGACACCGCCTCCTCACGAGTCTCCTCATGTGGCTGCAACCTTGGCCCCCTCTCTGCCAGTCTCCTGCCTGCTTCACCACGCCCAGAGGGGACACCGAGGCATCCTACAGGCAGGCAGCTGTTTTTGGGATGTCGCCCCCTCCTTCACCCTGCTTCTCCTTACCTTACACGTTAGGTAGGGGCACAAGGATCAGACCCCCATCTTGAACTTGTCTTCAACGGCATCACTAATGCTACATTACACAGCGGCGCAGTGAAGGACAGGCCCCCGCTGCGACGTAGAAATGCTGCAGTGCCTGTGGTAAAGGGCGTGGAGGACAAAAGATTGTTTTCCGGGGAGAGTTTGCGTGTATCTGCAAATGCATATGAGGCCAAAACTGCGGAAATGACCATAGGCCCCATTTCTGCCATGTCAATACAGCAGATCTGCTCAGTGGTCCTGCACCCGCCGCTCTGACCTCCCACCATGCACCTCTCGCCGCACAGCACTCACAGAATAAATAACATTCACAGCCAAGTGTAAGAAACTTTGGGCTTCACCCAAACTGTGGCCTCGCTCAACCAGCTGTGGGAGGCCAGGGCATCAGGGTGTGGGGTGGTGAGTGTTTGCATGTGCGGTTGCTAGTGTGTATGAGGGATGGCTGCTTGTGTGTGTGGGTGTGCGAAGGCAATGGAAATTATTGTTTCTTCGTGTATATCTGTCTGTGTGTGTGGCTGGATTCTGGACTGGGAACTGAAGAGGCTGAATGACCCCAGCGATATTTATGTGTTTTATTATGGTGAAGGTGGTGGTGTGAAATCCCCTGACCCTGAGTGTTGTGTTTGTTACTGTCGGTCACCCGTTTACCAGTACATCGACAATAGGACTCGGTGTTACTGGGTACAGATTTCCTGAAAAACATTCCCTCACTCTTTCTTTTCTTCTTGTTCCTTTCTGTGTTCAAGCAAAATTTGAGGCTCGATGGATGGCAGTGTGGTTGTTCCACCACTTTGGTGCAGATTGAAACATCTCATCAACTACTGATGCATTGCCATGAGATTTTGCTAAAATATTCAGAGTCCACAGAGGATGAGGATTTCCCTGAAGCGCAACCATCAGGTCATGATTTATGTTTCTCCACAAATTGGTAATTTCTATGCCAAAACTCAAAAGGTTTTCTGGTTCTCTAGTGAGTTTTTCAGATTTTTTTTAAACATCTGTTTTATATCTTTCACAAATATCATAATCTCACAATAGACTCTGAAAACCCCTTCTTGAGTATTCATCAATGACAAACACTTTTCACATATTTGCTCATCTATCACTACTTTAATTTGATTCTTCTTACTGTGTAACAGCCACAAAATAATATAATCCTCTGATTATATCATGGTGCCACAGAGCTTTATTCTTAGACCACCCTCTGGCCAGTTATTACATTTGCTTCACCTCTAATGTTGATCAAAAACTAATTATGGAGCTCAACTTTTATGTATCTTACAATTGTTTTTTGCCTCACTGCTGCTAACATGGCTGTAGACTCTAGCCCTATTATATGGATATCGCGTGAAAGATACTCCACTCCAATTAGTCTTATTAATTATGAGCACCCAGGCACACAAAGGTATAATATGAACTTTCCTTGCCCACTTTATTTCTGCTGTTTATTTCTTGAGTCAAGCAGATGGTAAACTCTGGGCCTTGTGCCTCTGTATGCATTGCTTCTCCTGGGCAAACTGCCCGCTCCATCCCCAGGCTTGAACGGGGCCTCCCTGGGGACGGTCACAATGCCATCAAGCCTGCTTATACCTCCGATTATGCTGCTGGGTGCGCCGTTCGATCGTGTTAATATAATGACCAACACTGTATACGACTGTTAAATGATGTTTTCCCTGCATTACAATAACGCTTATTCTGTCCACAGGTTCAACACAAAGTTTATTATGTGTCCTGCAGATCGATAGAAACTTAGATTTATAAATACAGATTAGCATAGTGAATAACAATTAAGAGGAAGGAGAGATCGATATCACTCTCCAAAATAAGTTGGCTTCAGACAAAGCCTCTCTGGGGATTTCCAGCCAGCTTAGCCTCTGACTCACTGCTGGGAGCAACAACAGTTACCCAGGGGATAGCGGGCTGAGGAAAGGATGGGATTGTGAGGAGGAGGAATTAAGAGTTTGAGATTTTTTGACAGACAAGGAAGAAAAAGGGGGGGATGACTGTGAAGGCATTTTGAGGGAGGCTGATGGCTCGAATAAAGGAATGGATGATGGAGAAAAGCATGGACGTGTAGGATTAGCATGGATGATAAAAAAAAACACAGAGGGGAAGTGAGGAGATAGAATTAGAAAGGATAAGAAAGACAAGATTTGAAAGAAAGGAAAATGGGAGTTTGAGATGATGGAAAGGATTGGACAAGAGAAAGAGGAGCAAGCACACAGAGGAGAGGGGTGCTCGGTGGGGAAGTGGGGGTGCTAATTCAGAGAATGGATGTGAATAGCAGCCAAGGCATTTTTGTATTAACATAATTAACAGATGGTGTTAGTGATTAGGTTACATGCGATTCAGGAAGCCAGGGTTGTTAGCTGAGTGTTAAGGCTGCACGTTCTGTCAGCCGGAAAAAAAGATCGGAAAAGAACAATGTCAGTGGAGGGAATTAAATCAACAACACCTACACGCATCTAAACACACAACCCGCATCCTCACATCCTCACATATGCGCAGAGGCATGCGTGTGAACATGTATTGTAGGCACACACACACACACACAGACATTCAGTGTACAAACTCACGCTCTTTACCCACACATAATAAGCTCAGCGATACACGCACTAGTCCAATTGCAGACTTAAAATGCATTGTTTCTGGGTTTTTTTAGTGTACCGGCGAGGGACATAAAGGCATTTTATGAGCCATGGCCCACTTTCAAAGCTTTGTCTGCTATAAACGCAGCTTTGATATGAGAATAGTGACATGCTGCTGGGAGAAGACTCTTTGTGACTCAGTAAAATATAAAAATAGTCCTGTTGGCTCACTAATGTGAACATGGTGATGCCTTTTGTTCTGCATGCCATTGTCTGTAACTATAGGCAGAGGTGTGTGTGTGTGTGTGTGTGAGAGAGAGAGAGACAGAGAGAGACTGGAGAGAGATTACACCTGCCGCGTGTATGCATTTATATCTGTGTATGCTTTGTATTATTGCTTCAGTCTGGCCCGTTGGAGTTGCTTATACAGCACTGTTCCCACCAGTCGTGATTTGCCTCTTTCACCTGTTTGATATTATACTGTATTACTCACTTCATGGCTGCTGCCATGTGAACGTGTCTGTCTGTGTTTGTGTCTGTCTGCGTCTCTGACTGTCTATCTCGCCTGCCAATTGGTTTGTTTTTCCTGTATACTAACACTAGAAAGTTGACTTGTCTGATAAGTCTGTCAGACCACGTGAACAGACAGACAGACTATACAGTGGAAACAAACAATTTGCCCCGAAGCATTAGGTACGTGCGCACATGTGTCTGTCTGTGTTGTGCGTGCGTGTGTGTGTGTGAGATCATGTGTGTTTGCGTGGTGTCTGTGTCTTCAAAGCAATCTGGTTTTAATGACTGTGGGATATTGTCCAGCATGTAATTCAGACAGGCAGGAATGTGTTTGGACGGTTGTGTGTGTGTGTGCGTGTTCTTATGTATGTGTGCGTGTGTAGTCGCATTTTGGCAGTTGGTCTGCATTCAGCCTGTCTTAAGAGTGTCCTCGTCCAGCGGGGACTGGCGTGATTATGACTGGCCCTCTGGTGGTTTTCAAATCAATCACAGGTCCTCAAACTCAGACCAAAACTCTGACAGTGACTACCAGTTTCCTGGAACAATCTGCTCCCCTTAAATAACCTCACATGGTTTCAATGACTTCTGCTCTGTCATCAGGCGAGCTGGCGTGTGACGATACTGGGTGAATCCGTCCGCCCAAGGCTGCTTGGACAATATAAAATGGGTCATTCTGTCTCTTCCTCTTTCTTCCTGGCTCCATGAGGATGTATTCGGTATAATCTGGCAGTTGAGGAGGCTCATTAGTGGTTGATGGATAGATCCCCGCTGAAGATTACGTACGAACCTGGTGCCAGCGTCGGGCACAAGCACTAACCTCTAGTCTCAACCTCAGCCTTATTGTGTTACTGCTCTTTCTTAAAGCCATCCTCACAATAATCACTTTCTTACTTGTTTCCTAAAAATACTAATATGGATGTCATTCACTTATTTCAATGCTTGAATTGCGCAATATCTTATAATTACACACTAGTGGGCTAAACTATGTTCTTTTTTACCCCTAAAGAAAAATGTAATCCATTCTTTTTTTAACTTCCCAGAACATGAGAATTTTAGCAGAATTTGGGAGGAATGAAAGAGGGAACCGTGTGTAATCAACTGGAAGGCTGATGATATAGAAAGAAAACATGATTTTTGGCCAGTTTAGTAGTTCTCTTGTATTAATAAGATGCATTAAATAATAAATTATTCTCAACTAATAGCTAATGATTACTGTAATTGAAACATGATTGGTCTCACTCCTCATTACTGGAAAACACAGATATGGTACTGAATGAAATTATTTGCGCATCTATATTGGGAATATGTACTCAGGAGCTTTAGACATTATACTACTTGTTACACCACCCTGCCATAGCTGTAGCATCACTGCACTGCCCTGACTCGTGCCTTGTTTTACAGTCATGTATAATCAGCTCCCATGCCCACTTTCAGCCACCTATACCCTCCTCAGGAGCACAGCTTAAATCCACAGCAGTCCAGAGTGGAATCAATGCAGCTTTAGAGTGATGGCATGCTATGGCTGGGCTTGGGTCATTTTATGGCGTGGACATGGAAATAGAGGATCAATCAGAGCCATGATATCTTATTACTAACGTTAATTCACCCAGAGCAGTATGGATCCATGCATTAGCCTGGCTGAGCCTTGATTTAGAGCAGAGTGGAATTGAGTGTGGAGTCTGTGTGTGTGAGTGTGTGTGTGTGTGTGTGTATATGAATGTGTGTGTGGGCGTTGCTTTGATTGTCTGCATTTCTTATGCGTGTTCATTTTGTTTGTGCCATTCATGTGTTTTCAGGTTTGCGTCGTTGTATACATTTGTATCATTTCACATACAAATATTGAAATGTTTACGTCATTAGATGGACACCCTCTATGTGGTTGAAATACGATTGCAGCCAGAGGAGGATGAATGAGAATAACATGTCCTATACTTCCCTCTTCAATCCTGTGCGCTCAAGACAAAGCTCTGGCAGACAGCTTCACTTATGAAACAAAGCTCAAGTCTACTGGAGCTGGTCATCACTCACATGGGCCCTGTTGCCTGTTGCCTCCTGGGAATATTTCCTGGTGTACAATATTTCTGAGGAGTAGGACTCGCCAGAGAGGGGTCGCCCTGAAAGCATGTTTTATTCATCCGGCCTGTCACTCGGGGTGGCTTGTTTTGGTTTTTGTTTAATGTTTGTTCTGAAGACCGGCATGTGCGTGTGCGTATGTTTAGTTGCTATTTTGGTGTGTCTGTCTGCAGTTCCTCCTCTCTCTCTTTTTCTCTCTGCATTGATACTTACGTGTGTGTGAGTGAATAAGTCTGTGCATGTGTTTGTGTGGGTGTTTCATCCCTGGAGAGATGAAAAGCCTAGGACCATATGTTATGCAGCAGTAGGCCACAACAGACAGCACTGTTGTGGAGTTCAACAATAAGGATTGCCCAGTGGCTGAGGGCCAGTTGGAGGTTCATTTGGACCAGTTGCCTGGTTAGTTAGTCGCCAAATTGATCCAGTGCCTGAAAACAAAGTTTCGCCTTCCTGCTTCTCACTGGCCTTAAGCCTGTATCTTTGTCTGTCTCCTGTGTTCTGCTCTGCTATTGGCTAACTCAGCCCTGTGTTATGGCTTCACCAATCCAAAGCTTTCCTTGGAGATTGGATCAATGGCATTGCACCATTACTACTACTTAGATTGGACTGATGATCTCAAATGCATATTTGTAAGTTTTCCACACACCATACAATATATTTTGATAATAAAAAGAAGATTGAGATTAAATCAGTAAGAACTTTGGCATTTAGTTTTATAATGTGATGAAGTGATTTGTTGAAAAGAAGCACCCGGGGTGTGTCAGAGGTCCGCAGGCCAGCAGTGACAGTGCTGCACCATCATGCATGATGAATTGGTCATTTCTACTTCAGTGAGAACAGCATAGTTTTACTTCCAATAAATATATCTGCCCTTTAGTCAGACAGTGTTTCTTCTCTTTAATACTCAGTGCTCATTTCCTATAAAATGCTATGGGCTGCTTTGCTTCCCTTCGTTGAAATATTGAATGGAAGCCATCCTGTTGCCATGTTTTTGTGAGTAAAAGATGTACAGCTTGAACATTATTACCAATAATTACCCCTTCCAATGTCACACTTGAAGTGCGTGGCTGAACAGCTGGTGGCTGTATGTCGCTAAACCAGATAGCTGACAACCCTTCAGAAGGCTCAATTACTGCATTGGCGGGACAGATCAAGTGGAAGAAACTTTTTTTTTTGTTGTTATTCTTATGCTTCTTGTAGTATAATACAGTCAGCACAAACATTTCTACCAATATCTTGATTCTATGGCAATATGTTCATATATCATTCATAATCACTACTATGCTGCTTTGTTATTCCTCTAAACACGGATACTGTTGCGAGTCACTGATTAATTTCAGTCACTTAACTATTCTATGCTGTAATGTAACTCAACTACAGTATTTTTAAAGATGTAATAAAATAAAGAACTGTCATGTATTCTGCCCTCTGAACTAATGGAAGGCATTTCATGTGACACAGAGGAAGTGTTGAGTGTGTATTAAGAGCAGAATTAAGAGAACCAACAGCAAGTTAACAGGAATAGATCAGAAAATAGTTTTTTAATCCCAAAATATGATCAGCTATACCTATAAAACGGGTGAAATGAGAAGTAAAAGCCTGGTTCTCCTTTTTATGATGGCACGTCTGCACAGATACAGTGTATCAAGGGCTATTAGAATTAAACAAATGTTAAGATAAATGTTTTGTTTTATTCATGAATTACTTAGATATTTGATGTAGTGGTCATTTTAATGTTTTTTTTTTTTTTTTTACCAGCTTGTTGGCTCAACATATTTAACAAAAGCCAAATCTTTAACCTTGAACAATGAACCGAGCCATTGTCCCGGATCCCTTCTGCTCTCATGGCAGCATGCAACACCGGACCCAAACCGCAAAGGCCAGAACCATGAAATGGGTTTGGATATCAAGCTAACAATTTTAAAATCCCGTATCTGGGATTTATTTTGAATGCATCAATTACAGCATGTGTTCATAGATCCTTAAAGGCCGATGATAGGGTAGAGAGCCACTAATCCTGAAACTTTCCACTCGCACTGACGCTTAAATTACAACCTAGTTTCCCCACAGCGGTTGCAAAACAATAAAGAACGTGAACTCACCATTTAATTTCAAATATTTGAAAACTCCATTTTAAATTGAATGTACCTTCATGCACTGCCATGTACCAAAAAACTGACTGAATCAATTTAAGAGAGACACATGCTGATTTCGGTCCAATTGAATTTACATAATCAAAACCAGCACTGAGGCACTCTGAATCTAAAGTGGGACTAAAAAACTCAAGTGAGCATGGAGGAGACAAAACCAAATACCAACAGTATACAAACATTTTCTCGCTAATTTGCCTGTGGCTTAATGCAGCATGCTCAAACACAGAGACGAGTTCAATAAAACAAACTTGACGCCACAGTGGTATTAGTGGGGCTCAGTAAATATTCTGTCGTGAAAGACTAATCCCTCCAATCATGGATAAAAAATTGGTTTTAGAGAGAGCATGAAAAAGAATAATCTGATATAACACCAAATGCCCTCCAGCGATTTAGTAGAATTAAATTATGTGTGAACAAAATGACCGTGTTAAACCTGTTGCATAACTATAGTCATAAAGGACGGCAACAAATTTTATTTTATATTTAATGTGACTATTGTTGGTAACCACAGATGTTTGGTTGCTTATACCCATTTTTTAGGGAAGTGGATCTGCTGACACTGGCAGATTTAACTAAGTCCTCCCTGTTTATGTGCAACCACAGTTATTGTAACTTGCTCCTGTGAATGTAACTGTATTCTTCATATGCCAACTTTATCCCCCAAAAAACAACACTCATATATATTCATGCAAATAAAAACAGCTGCTTGTTTATCTATGTCCATGTGTTCCCTGGTTATTGGTGAGATTGTCTGTTTTAAGCCCATGGACACCAGCCCGGCAGTAGTCCGGCGGCCAGTCCAGCTTGAATGCCAGGAGGCAGGAATATGACTGAAGTTTGCACGAGCACCTGTACGCCGCCCGCTCACTGAAACATCTCAGTATCCTCTTGTGTAATAAGAGAGGCCAATCGATACTGTCACACTGAAAAATCAGAACAAAGAAAGGGACCAAAGTGAAACTGACAGACAGGTGGGGGGAGTAACAGGTTTAAAGTTAATTTGCACTCCCTCTCTCCTACGTTCTCATATTGTCTCTGCAAGATTCTCCTCCCCATCCTTCTACCCCCCCCTCCCCTTCTATCTACTCGCACACCTTCCCCGTAGAGGTCATTTTAAAGACAAGGTTTGGACCAATCAAACTGAAGTTGTATAGCCCTAGTTGTGGCTGCCTGATTGAGAGTGACATTGACACGATTACGACAGACAAACTAGATTAAGAACGACGTGGCACTCCCTCCCTTTCTCCGTCTACCCTCTGTTCCTCTCCGTCTACCCTGCTCTGCCTCCTTCGTTCCTCTTTGCTCTTGTAGTCTTTGAGCACACTGTCGTATCTCACACAGACTTTGCCCTCTAACGGCAGTCTACAGCTCATCTTTACTCAGTCTTTAATAAAAACTTGCACGGGAGGAGCCTGCTTCGGTGTATGTAGGCTGTGACAGTGAAGGTTTCTGCCCTTCTTGCATTGGCACTGCAGAAGAGCAACGATTGTCATCTCTTGATGTCTGTCAGCTGTCCCCTGCAAAGGCGTGATTACCCAAAAACTCCTTTCACCCAGCATCGGTCACCTGGCTGGATATCTGACTTGCTGTCCTGTTTGCCAGTAAGAGGGAACTGAATATAGGTCCCCCTGAGGATCTTGAGGTGGAGTGTGGACAGCAGGGTGGCCACTGGCTTATTCCCGGCCTGATAGAGGTGACTCCTTCTGGGAAAGTCTGACACAGGATGTGACTACCTATGAGCGGCTGTAGTTATCCCATACTGGCACTGGTACCTCTCCTTCACATCCTCTCTCTAGAAATGTTACGAGTGTGAAAATATTTCAGAATCAAACATTTTTACCTCTCACACTGTTGTTGTCCCCTTTTCCACAACCTGAGGAGTCAGATGGAGAAAGAGTCTCGGGGGTCAGACAGGCAGAAACTGTCACTGTGTCATGCTTTTCCACTTTTATGACCTTAAGCACTGGTGTGTAGGATATATTGTGGGCAATAATGGCAATCTGTCTCAGTCTCCGCTTCAAGTGGCGAGTGGGAGCCTCAGGTTAGAGGGCACGAGTAAAAACCAGGTTTCTCTCCCAGACTGTCAGATTCCAGACCTGATGCTGTGGCCTTGAGATAATGGGGCTGCCCTGAACAAGACTGTTGTTGCCCTCCTCATCACGCCAGTCTTGTCAGGAGCCAAAACAATTATCCACTTAAGCAAAAAGGCAATCAACGAAAAACAAATGTTTGTCCAATTGATGAATCATTTTAGTCTTTTTTTGAACAAACTACTGGATATTGTCTCCCAAATTTAAGGAATAGCTATTTGTCTGTTGTTAATATGATGAAAACTGTTCTCTTTAATTTGTCACAGAGAATATTTCAGATAGTAGATAGTAGTTATTTAGTTATTTACATATGCAATTTTTACTTATCTGTGTGCTTATTTTCTTTTTATTTCTATCGTCCTTGGATATATTTATTTTTGAATTTTTATGTATGTGTGTAATCATGTATTTGATGTATTTTGTGTCTATGATTTTGTCAGTCTCATTCTGTGTCTGTCTTTGTCTGAGCCCGTTTAACTGTGTGTGTGTGTGCCTGTGTGTGTGTGTTTCAGTGTGAATTTTGCTATGAGCGGCGAAAGACAATTGCTCGGTCTGATCTAATAAGTGTTCATCTCATTTCTGAGCTTTCTCCTCACCTCCTCTTCTAAACTCTGTTAGTATCGGTGGCCAGATTAGCTTAATGAAGTCCCGGGGAAGTCACTTTCCCTTTAGATGTAGCTCCACTCCACACTGCCGCTCTCTCTACACCCCGCATATTCTTCTTCCCAGGATAGTGCCTGGTGACTGTGAGAGAAAGTAAGGAAGAAAAGTCTCTCTTTTGGACTTCAACATCGGCCCATACAGGTTCTTCTACACGTTCCATCATCTAAATGTAAGCCATATAGTAAGTATTTGAATGTAACACAGCTCTTTTGAGTGACATTGATCCCACGGTGATTGACCCCTGATCTCTGACTCTTCTAGGCGGCCCTCAGGGACCAAACCAATATGCGCCATCAGCCTCTCCCAATCTAATCACTGTTGCACATAATACCACTGAGTGCTATTAACTTACCATCAGGTATGGACTAGCTTGTGACAACACACACACACTGTGTTGTACTGACATATCACACTGAGATAAATATAAACATGCTGTTAAGGCTGCAGCCAAGTAGAAATATTTCTCCTGTTTTAGAGGAGAAACAAAGGCAGAGTGCGAGAGAGATAAATGATGACACCTTAGTAATTATACAGGTACACTTTCCTCGGGGGTAACCCCCTTGATCATACATCAGGACCCCTCAGCCGAACATAACTCCAAAAGAGCTTTCATTGATTTGTCATAAGATAAGAGCAAGAGAATGCACATCGTTGGCATCGCCGATATAATTTCTTTCATTTCTGTGTTCATTCTAAACACATAATGTGTGTTTTTATGGCCTAATTCTGAGTCTGTAATCTCTCTCAATGTTCTGAAGTGTCTCCATTAGTGATTGCATCAATGGAGTGGTTTTAGTTCCCCTTGAGGGACAGAGTGGAAGGACCCCATTCTGTATCTCCTCAGAGATCCATCTGCAACTGGTCAATACAGAATGATCTACCATGAATGTGCTGTATATACGTGCTGCTGTGTTGTGCAGGTCTGCCCCTTTATGTATTACACGGCACAATCAGACTCCATCTTGCAGGATCCTACATAGGGTTCATATTTTTGCTTTGGAGAGTATTCCTTTTGTGTGTGTGTGGTGGATGTGTGTGTGTAGTGCTGGGGTCTCTTTCATCCTGGCCTATCCCCGGGGACAGGAGTCATAGTGGGCATGCACCCTACTCCAGACCTTCTTTGATAATCTTCCCTAATTGGTCTGAGTCGCAGTCTCATGAGAAAGCTAATTAAAACAAGGTGTTGAAGGGGAAAATAACAAAATAATTGTTGCCCTGTGTGTGTATAGTTAGGTGTGTGTGTGTGAGTGAGTTCTCGCTCAATATCTGCATATACTCATGTGAGACCATCTTTCAGCGAAGTCGTATTTGTTTACAAAAACATGACTTGCGGTTCGCTGGCGAGTGAGTCATCATGTGTTTGTAAGCTAAAGTGTGATAGTATCTTTTTGAGCACCGCATGTTAACACAGCTTCACTCATAGCGTGTTGTATTTGCCTGCATGCAATGCATTTCCATACATGTAATACATGCATGTGAATGTATGCAGGCATGTGGATGAACGAATGAGTTAAGGCGAGCAGATTTACTGCAGCTCGAGGACACATTGATTGAAATCTGCCTTTTATGGAGTTTCATTTTCTTTGTGAGATCAGAGTGTATCCAGTTAAACGTGAGGTAAATCTTCAGTGTTTTCACTCTCAACCCTTCCCCTCTCCTTCCTTACCTCTTTTCGGTCTGTTCTTCGTTTACTGTTTGCTCATGTGACTTTGACGTGGTTGTTGTTGTTATTTAAAATTACAATAGCTTCATTCCCATTTGAGATTTCTGCGTCCCACATTTGTTTTTCACTCTAATATTTGTCACTTGATTTGTGTGGGGGCTCTGTGTTGTTTAACCAGCTTTGTGTTCACAGTGCTGAAAAAGAGGGGAGAAGGGCAGTTGGGGGGTATTGCAATTGTTGGAGGGAGTCATTGAAAGAAAAAAAAGAAAAAGGGAGGGGAGATTCAGAGCGACAGAGAGAGAGATGGTGGGAGAAGCGAGTCGGAGCATCCGAGTGAGGCACGTTGGCGCTGCACCTTTTTTTTGTCATGACAGTCTGTTCAATTTGTTCTCTTCTTCTTCTACTCCTTCTCCTCCCTCATTTCCTTTTTCCATCACTGGCCATCTCCATTTACTTATTGAGCTGTTCTGTCATTGATCTGTCCATCGACTGGCCCTCTGATCCATCCCCCATCTGTCTACCACTGACAGACTTTTAATTGATGAGAGAGCAGGTCAAATTAAGCAATTAGGCCAAGTGGCGGAAAAAGAGACAGAGCGGCATGTCTTTTTCAGGTAGACAGGGGGCGAGGAGCTGTGGTGGAAGACGAAGAGGAGGAGGAGGAGGAGGGGGTGAGAGTGGGAAAAAGAGGGAGAGCGAGAGGGGAGGGAGTGAGGATGTTGTGAAGGATAATGAATGCGGGAGGCATAGGCAGATGCGGAATGTTTACGCTTTTTCATTTTGGAATTTGAATGAATTTTTCATAGCTATTCATAAAAAATCCATCAATATTTCACCTGGGGAGAGTGAAGGAGAAAGAGAGGGAGAGGGAGAGAAAAAAGGACCCTTACGGAATGAGTTGTCATGAAAGTCCATTGAAGCAAACAGAGTCGCTGGAGAAGAAGAGAAAAGAGGGAAGGAGGAGGGATGGAGGGATGTTTATGCCGAGGACACAAACACCTCGATAGGGGAAGCGGCGCAGGAGGAGGGGGAGTGAGAGGAAGGGATGAGGAAAGGGAGGGGGGGGGCGTACAACGTAAATGTCTGGGTGAGAATGAGAACGACGGCTGGCATGGTATCTGTTCGAAGGTGTGTGTGTGTGTGTGTGTGTGTGTGCGTGCGTGCGTGCGTGTGCGCGAGTGTGTCTGTGTTTGTGTGTGAGCGTGGGGAGCGTAGCCTGAGACAAAGCCATATCAACCACCCCCTCTAACAGTAACAGCAGGAGTGGGGTTGTGTTAATTTTCACTTTGTCAAACCCCATTATGTGAGAAGAGCGTCTGATCCTTCCCATTAGCATACAGTGGGCCCAGACACCTGCGATGGGATTTCTGGTGCCTTATTGCTTTCTTCCTGGGGAGCAGAACTGGGAGTCACGAGATGCGAGGCGCAGAATCAACCAGTGGCTTTCTTTTTCCCGCTCGCTCGCTGCTCTTGTTCTCTAAAATGTGGACTAACTCACATCTATAACGACTAATTTATTTATTTATTTATTTATTTTTACAGGCAATAAGCAAGTAACCCTCGCTCATAAAAAAAGACAAAATGTCTTTTTTTTTTTTTAGTGCTTTAACTTAGGCTCAGTTTGCAGTTTATTACACCGTTAACCCAGACGAGTTGACTTAACTTCAAAGATTTAAGGCAACCGATAGAGGAGAGGCTCATTTGTTTGAGTGAAATTGACTGAATGCGAATAGATTAGTAATGAAAATGTAAGTTCAATACGCTAACAGGCAAATTATTTGTACTTAAAATCTGCAGTAAACTGGGCTTTTTACCCAACTGTTCAATTCACACAATGCAGTACATTCATAAAACTTTTATTAGACAAAACAGTTGACATAAAGATGCAGGACATTCGATGTGCCATTTCCATCCTTAAAAAACGTTTTATACATTTATAAACTTAAAAGCAGAATTTTTAGATTTTGAACTTGTTTTCAGCTCACCTCTACCAAAGTTGAGCATCACTTGTTGAATAAAGTTACGCTGTTGTTGATGCACTTTGAGTGCTCCATGTGCAGTTCATAAATTAAGACAGACAGGAGTCGTATTGCTGGGCTGTCTATACCACTGCAGTTTATGGTGCTGTTGAATTGTGTTGCATTATATAGGGAGTTGTTTCTGTTATTTCCCGACCCTCGTTTAAATAAATGATGTGGACACAAAAAAAGAAAGAGAAAGACATACTGTACAACTGAAGAGCACCACTGCAGCGTGGTTAAATTAACACCTCTCTAAACCGCTCAGTTTTTCACTAAGTGTACCTTATAAAAGGGTGACTACATGCTCACTTCAGAGCAGATTCTCTGGACTGGTCACACACCAGTGATCAGTGACTAGGCTTGACCCGCGCAGCCGCTTGTTGAACTCCTGTCCTCACCAGACTGTACCATTAAATCTACCTCGGGGGAGGTTATGTGGGATGTCATTTGCATGAATTTATGCCATCAGGCGGGTCAGTCATCTGTCTACAGGTAGTCAATTAAATATCTAATTAAGTGGGGAGGAGTTTGAATAATGTAGAGGTATTGACTGGCTTGGTTGGGTGGGAGGGGGGGTGACGGCTGCGTCTAAATCAGTGCTGCGGCAGATGGGAAGGTGATAGTAACCAACACATAGTACACGAGGATAATGTAAGACAGGAATAGTTTTTGTTGCAATGCGTTAAACTAACATTGTCCTGTATTTCCAACGCCTTGAAACAAAAACAGTTCAAAATAATCTAGATGTGTTTTTTGTTTGTTTTACACAAAAAACAAATCTGAAATACAAAGGTTTTACAGTGAAACTGAGAGTAGTTCCCTGCCGTGGGGAGTCCAGAAGAGTCCAGATCAAAAGAAAACATCTTATTTATTGTTTTTTAGGTCCACCCATTTTAATGTCTAAATTTGCTTAGAAGAACCAAAAGCCATAAACAAGAAGTCTTACTGACAAATAGGTAACTCATTAATTGGACAGGTTTAGTAACCTGTCAACCTTCGTCATCAGCAAAGCACAGCAAAGACGTGCGGGTGAAAGTCGCTGCACTTAATTGCACAGGGTTAAGGAGGTGCTTTGCATCTACAAACAATCAATGTCAACAGTCTTTTCAACTTACAGTGCTGTCAACACACACAGCACTAAGTAAATGCGGCAGTATATTGCAAGCATATTTATGTGCGACTCATATTACATTTGTGCTACGTCATTGCTGTCGAGCAGTGGTGTGTTATATTACTGCTTTCTTATGATTGCCTTTTATCTGCCAACATGGTGGGTTCTCTAAACACAGCAAATTTTGAAACATACTATGACAATCATACATTAGTTTCTCGTTGACAGTTTTAATGAAAATAAAAAGTGAGTTGAAGTAGGAACCTATTTCTCTTTCTTTAGTCCAGTGAAATTCATTTAGATCTGTTTCCCTGTGCAATAGAATTACAGGCATACTAAGCCTGCACACATGCAATATTTGTATAAAAGCTGTATATGCAAGTGGATTACATCTGTTAAAGAGTCATGATTAAATCGCCATAATATCTTGTAACAACTCTACATCTCCGTCACTTTTGCTGGTCTGCAGTTTGCCGTTTTTTTTAACACACAGTGACAGCTGTTTCTGCAAACCTTTTCACCTTATGCTGCCATCTGTAACTTCAATTAGTTATGTGTAAAATAACAACAGTCGCAGCCACAACAATGCAAACATATTGCCCGCCCTGAACAGGTGCTATAAAACATATTGTGCATGTGTTTTTGTGTAAGTTGGCAGTGCTAAATTTGGATGTGGGTGCTTGGCTTAGTGCCAGCATGATTGCTTGATTCTTCTCTAAAGTGACCATGACCGCAGATATGTCTCTGTTTATGTTGCATCACAGTGGTTTAAACACAGCTATGCTGTTTTGATGGTCGTGAAACCACAGATGGATACAGATACAAGCTGAGATAAAAGATTATATGAGTTGATTGCCCTTTTGCAGTCACACAGAAAGGCAACAGCGTTCCATGTGGGCCCCTGGTTCATGGAGGTCTCTGTGTGAAGGCTGTGTTTTCCAAGAAACTTTGGCTATGGAAAATGAATAGATAGGAATCAGCATGGATCAGCACATAACCGTCTGACCCAGCCCCTGAGAAGGTGACTACGCCCTCAACACAATCATTCTCACAGCAGATAGAAAGAGGTTGAGGACGAGAATTAGATATTGTATGATTTCTTTTCCAAGGCATAAGAGAGCCTGGGAGGAACCAAGGGATTTGAATAAGGCTTACATAATTAATTTTGATAACTGTGTGTGTAGCTTAAAAAAAGATAAAATCATGACCTTTTGGGTAAAATATCCGGTCCACATTTGTCAAATATACAGCAGGTAATACAATACAGTGGATATGTTTTCCACGCATTGGCTTAATTTATTGACTCTGTGCTCGATAAGTCAAACAAAAGTACCCAATAGTCAATACTTCATTTTAAAGCAACCTAATAAAAATGGCAGGTAGTAAATTTGCATTATTAATATTTGTCATTTCACCATTTAGTTATGTCTGATTCGATTCAGGCTCGTGGCATATGGTGAATGTGCAAAATCCATCAAACTTAGTTAATTCACTGTTGCACACTATGTGGAAATATCTGTGTTTAATGTGTTTTGTTCATGTGTGCTTTGTGTTTTGGGGCAGACAGTCAGGCTGATGGGCATATGGTGAGCATGGTGCTGTGGCACAGCTGACTGCCTCTGACATGACACATAGGACGGGGCCTGGGGGAGATGACTGGAGAGTCCCTCATTCCTCACTGTGTGTTTATAGTCTCCCGGTTTGTTTTTTTGTTTTCTCGTTCGGTTTTTCTTTTCTATTAGAGCTGATCATGCTCGGTGAATCAGGGCTTACTCTTACTTCCGTCCTCCTCTGCCTCTTCTGCTCCTTTGTATTTCATATTCTTCACCCTCAACCCTCCCCTGCTCCTTACCCCCCACCGGTTCCCTCCAGATGTGTTAATCAGTACTCCCTGTTAACACATGATTCACCCCATATGTTTTCTACAGCACAAGGCCTCCACTTGGGAGCTGAAAATTGTGCGTATACGTGTGTGTGTATGTTCACATGAGTGAGTGCAACTTTGATGTGTCTTCTCTCTCATTCTCCCTCTCTGTTTTCCTGCATGTGCACACGTGTGTGTGTGTGTGTGAGTGCTCGAAAATCCACCAGGCTTGCCCGGGCTTTCTCCAAAGGGCTGCTGCTGTCTGCTCAAATCAACCTCCTCTCCCCATGAGTGAACACACTAATCCATTTGTGTATCTGAGTACATGTTGTGTGTGCGTGTGCGTGTGTATGTAAGCATGCTAATCCAGGGGAGGGCCCTGCCTAACACCCCATGAAAACACTCTATTCACCAGCAATTAGAGGCAGGGGCCCTGGGCCCTGCACTACACTTCCACTGGGAGAGAGGGAGACAAAGGAGGGGAGGAGAGAAGGGAGTTGAAGAGGAAGATATGAGGCTACCACAGGGACGAGAGGAGGGGCACAGCTCTGAATATTTGTGTCTTTGCCATGAGGGACTGGAGGACTGGGCGGAATATATATATCAAAGTGGAAAGGGACAAATTTCCTCCTTGGATTGTCTTAATGCCAAGTGTTGAAAAACAAATGTCTGTTAACAAGACAGAGGGGCTGACCAACAAATAACTTATGTCTTCTTTTCCTGGAGAACCATCATTAATGGATAATTGATATCCATCATGAATCCAGACCGATTGTTATCCACTGGGAGAGATTACACAGAAACACAGAGCTGGATAGAGTCACAGTTATGAGTTAACAGTCTGGAGATGATCTGTGTGTGTGGAACACGACATCTTTCTTCCATTAGAGTCCGTCGAGAGACAGGATTCATCTCTGCCTCACTGTCTCAGATTTTTTTTTTTAAGTATCTATCTTTGAGTGTGTATGTGTGTATTGTTCAAGTTGTTGTTACCCATGTAACCCACCGTGAACATTCATGTAAAACACTAAATGCACCACAAGGAATCCATAGCACTGGGCACCCACCAACCACAAAAACAATTGCACACTCCTCTCTGCTTGTACAGGGCTTTCTAAAGTTATCTGCCACAAACCAAGACTCCCAGTCAAATCAGGAAAGGTATAACAAAGTATTGTGGAGGATTTGTTGAAAAAGCATATCAAAGGAAAGATTTAAAATTTACACGGAAATTACCCAGCCGCCTGGGATGGCTTTACTGTGTCTTGTTGTGTAGTCACTAATAAACAATGAGACCACGCTTTGTCACAGTCAATGACTCAATTGGGTTTTGTTACTAAAAATATTCATATGTAATTTAAGTATATCATCCTGCCTCAACAG
>JAOXYL010000050.1:17029538-17043888 GCA_028564955.1 Terapon puta | reverse complement strand
CCAGGTGTTTCTTAATGTATCAAAGTGATGGACTGACGGGCAGAGAGACAGATGGACCAACATTTCCCCACAGTTAAGTGGCCAGCACGGCTAAAAATGTTGCATAGATATACAAAATTTAACAGAAGGTACATATAGAGCGCAGTCAAAGTGATGGGTAGGAAATCCATTTGCTTTCAGAACACCTCCAGGTGCAAAAAGATGTCTCCAGATCCGTGAGATAAAGGAGGTGGGAATCTCCCTCATATGGTGTGTGTCTCAACTTTGCATGCTGGTACAATTATGTGCAGATTTGGTTACCGGTTACCGTTCCTGAGACAGCAGGGAGCACCATATGGTAAATGCGATCCTTTAAAACAGTCTTGTGCTGGATTCTCATGTGACCATACAGAACAATCATCAAAAATAATGAGTAACAACATGGCTACCCATACCACTGCAGATCCGCCACTTATGTTTAACAGTTGGCTACGGATACTGAGGGCTGAAAGCATTTTTCTTGGCTTTGTCCAAACGCAACCCATATGGGTGTTGGAAGAAGGGTTACAGTCACTCTGTTTTTATTTTCTTCCATTGCTCAGAGGTTTGGAGTTATCTGCCCCTGAGTCCTTATACTGCCATTCAATTTGAAGAGTTTTAGCGAACAAATGACAAGATGTTTAATTGAACTATGGATAGTGAAGATAAAGGAGAGAAAATTTAATAACGTTTTTTTTACAGTGACATAAATATGAATGGCTTAAGAGCATGGGTTGAATGCGGTGAAAGAATAAAGGGAGGGGAAAGTGCAGCTAAAGAGGGCAAATATAAATGATACGAACCAGAAAATATCAGAATAGATTAGCTAGCAGTAGCACTCAGCACACACTATATATCGGTCTGAGCGTGTCTGCACAATTCACCTTAAGTGCCAACGCTGGAAACAAAGCCTTCTGCAAAACCTATAGCACCGCTGCTACATGAATGCGCACACTCAACTGTTTTCATTAACGTGTTGTGGGCAGACACGCAACTGTCCATGCATAACCAGTAGTGCAACAGAGCAAGTGGTGCCTTCAAATCATCGCCACGGGCCATAACCTTGAAAACTCCAGTTAAAAACATTTCCCCCACTTCTTTATCGCTATTTATGTTGACAGCGCCTTGGCTGCTCAGATCGCTCAATCTATCAAAGCATTTCTGCCTGTTTCAAAACTGCTTCAGTGGCTCTTAGAGAAACAAAAAAGTGCCTTTAAACATGAATGAAACAGTATTGCTTTTGAACTCGCAGGTCCCTTGCAGTACCCTCCTCCCCTCTCCCTCTCTACCCGTCGTTTCTCCTCCCTCCTGTCTTTTCTGCCAGCTTTAATTTTTAATGCTTGTTCCTGAATAGGTTTGTAATAAAGAATAGGTACAGTAAGTAGCATAAAATATTGATTTTGTACATTTCCTTATGAATTTTTATTCTGTGGAATGATTAAATTTTTCATATTTTCTGCACTTGGGAAATTTCTGATGAATTCATCTCTGTTTATTGTGTGTGAGCACACAACTGGTGTTCCCAATTTGGGCGGATGAATAATGCAGCCGGTGTCCTGTGTGTGTGTGTGTGAGACTGTCTGTGTGTGTGCCTGTGTTCAGCTTGCTCAGATAGGTAAGACATAAGTGTGTGTGCGAATTTAGCAATGGGATCCTTTCTCCCCCAGACAAAATAAATCTGAGGTTGGTTGACAGCCAAGGAGGATACAGTGAGTGGGTATGAATGTGTGCATCTATGAGAGGATGAGAGGAGAGGTTTGTGTGTGTGAGAGAGAGATGTTGTGCATGTCTTTGCTTAAGGCTAGCTGTGAAGCCATAATTAACACAATGGTATGATTAGCCATGCAGACGAGTGGCCACGGGGTCCCTAAAGAGACAGAGGGGGAAATGAAGAGATGAAAATTAAAAAAAAAAAAAAAAAAAGGAAAACAGATTTCTCAGTTTCGACCGTCTGCTACTGTACTTAGACTGGCTCTCTCTACAGTCTTCAGTTCATTTTAAAGTGCTGCTTTAAATCAGTTTACTCCTGCCTGGAGACAGCTCTGTGTCATAACCCCCAGTGCACACACTCCACTGCTGTCTCACTTATGCACCCACATGCACAACACATGCCCTTCACAATGCACAACACGAACACGTGTAATGCAGAATAGGAAAATGCCTGCTGTTAGTCTTACTTTAAGCAGTTCTCTGAAATATCCCCCACACATACATTTGATAAAATAACTGTAAGAAAACAAAAGATCTTCATCCGTACCATCCCAAACAACTTCGTCTGTGACTTCTGATGGTAAAACTAATATCGCAGAGTGACACATCTCATATCACGCCTGGACTCGATAGCAGACATCAACTTTTATTGGTTTCAGAGAGAACAGTAATTGCACAATGGTAAAAAGATCAAAAATGATCTCTATGATGAAACGCCAGAGGGGGGGAAGGACTTCATTTGTAAGTGAATTGTGAGGCGAGTGTGTTTTGAGGGGACCTTGAGCGTGAGTTTGAACGGGATCGATGCGCGTTTGGGAAAGCCAATGGTGATCAATGAGAATGGATTTAGCGAGAGGGCGGGAGCGTCGCAGCACCACAGCGACTGAAGCTGCTGAAATAGACTTTATGAATATTAAACAGCAGGGGGTCGATACTGGGACAGGGCTGCTACAGTCAACACGGGGACACGCTGTGGTGTGTTTGTGCCTGGGTGGGTGCACAGAGAGGATTTTTTTTTTCTTTTTTTGCAGGGTATCAAGATTTCTGAAATTCAAACTGGTATTCAAACAAAGTAATTGACTCCTGTAATGATTTTTTTTTTTTTTTTTTGCCTGAAAAATGAAGTCGGCCGTGAGTTATCCATCACCCAAAGTGTTTCCAAAGTGCCGACACACAAACATTGCCCCACACCCAGACCACCCCACCGCCAGCCCCCTATTGCTGACAAGCTGAGTGCTGTGATGGGGGAGCGTAGTAAATAAATGAATAAGCAGACAAAGCGTGTTTACAGTACAATGTGACCTCTCTCCTAATATCAACCAGGCTCTCTCTGCACCCCCAACAGATGAACTTGAGGCCCGCTCAAGGGTATTCTTGTATAATGATAAGCCTTGTGTGTGTGCGTGTGTGTGAGTGGGTGAATGAGTGAGTGAATAATATACCAGCTATTAGGGAAACAAATTGGGCTGGTGTTACCTTGCTTGAGTTGAGTGTGGGGTGCTGTCACTAATATGTTCTGACATGGTCCCCAAAGACCTGGAGAGGTGTGTGTGTTTGTGCACATATACACACATCTCTGCACTGACTGTAGGTACTCCAGTAGGGCTGGATATGATTTAGGGGTCTTCACAGAATCAAAATAATGGATCTGATTCATTTAATCTAACATGCATAAATGATTTTTCAATAAAAAAAGGGAACATTTAAAGAAAATACCAATCGTGACACCCGTATGATGCGTGGCCAATTAATAGCAGCCATGGTATATTTTTCCTGTACTTCACAATTTTCTCTACTTCCCTGTTCACACATTCAATATCACCACTCAGATGTTTTTAGTTATTAGAAATTCTGACACACACCATAGACAACAACAGGACTTTCCATTAACTAATTAGACTGAATCTAATTTGGGACCTCATACAACTCGATCCCTGTGTCATATTTTAGAAAACAGGGACTCAGTAGACTTAAATTTTATCAAAAGGTTTATCTCTTTTTTCCATTTAACCATAGTTATCTTAGTTATGATAAATTGTGTCTAAATACAAGCAGCATTTAGTTCGAAATTTTCCAATCAAAGAAGTGAAAACAAATGCCAACTCTTGATGCTTTCTTCCTGTACTAGATTTTTCTCAGCAAGTATGCATCCACACACCACACACACCACACACACACACACACACACACACAAACACACACTCTTCCTCTCTTCTGCCATTCAGTGATGAGTTAATGTTGTCAGTGTTTGCCCTGGCCTCTGCACTGCTGGGCTGTACTCCCAGAGCTGGGGAGTCCAGGGAGCTGAGACTCCAATGTCCTCCCTGTAATACCTCCTGAAGCTGTAGCTGAACTGGCTACAGGGCATCAAGCCAACTCATAATCTAAGGCATTGCAATCCATTAGCTTGAAAAAGCACAGTGACGACCGATTTTCTGTGTGTGTGTGTGGACCCTGGAGACGGTTGCATCCCCATTCCCCTTATCCCCATTGCTGCTGCTTCTCTTAGTCTGTCTCTCTATCAGAACCAGGGGTCAAAGTTCATGTTTTTGGCTCATCGCAGCAAGGACTCTGAACCACTACAGTAAACACACAGCTCTTGTTTGCGCATGCATATCTAAGTGCGCGTATGCATGCTCTCGTTTTACGTACCTGTGTGCGTCTTTTTGTCGGCGCACATTTTCCCCCGTTGTTGTCAGCAAGCTTGCTTGCTTATTGACCTGTCAACAGCCCTGCAAACACTTTTAAGCACAACAGATGTCAATACAAACACACACACACACATTACATTGATTACTTGTAGCGTCTCCACCAAATGGTCTACCCGGCAGAGGAGACCTGAAGACTCCTGAGGGAGCAGGAGTAAGGATTGAAGGAGTTAAGAAAGAAAACAGCAGAGTGGAGGAAATTAAGCTCTCGATGCAAATGGGGGAAACTAATAGTCTGAAATGTGAACAAGTAATTTGGCTGCATTGCCAGGATACACCTAACTTATATGTATTGGTTCACTCCTGGAATTCCTGTTCTTCTGTTCTTAAAAGTTTGTGCTGGCTTTGTGGATCTTTGAGGCGGACTGTGTTGGTTTGTGTCATCTCTTTTCTTTGTGATCGCCTGTGTGTGTGTGAGTATCCGAGAAGTCCAAGGCCGCCGGTGCGTGGTGTGCAGATCAATGTTACCGGTCCGGCTTTGAGATGGAGGGAGCTGTCAAACCTGAATTAGATGTTAAATCTTTTGGACAAAATGTATTGTGTTCAGAATTTATCATGTGCTGTTTCCAGCCCACTGATGTATGTGTATGTTGTAGTGGCTGTGTGTGTGTGTGTGTGTGAGAGAGAGAGAGTATGACACTGTAAAGGTCCAGTCAGAGTGTACTATCTCAGGGCTAAAGTGGCTGTCTGGGAAAACATGATAGATCCTTGTCATGGTTCTCTTTCGCTGTGGTAACTTTCTACATTTCTTTATTTTTTTTCCCCCCTCGCTGCTTCCTTTCTCCGCTTCCTCTTGACGTCTTTCTGTTCTTCTGGAATCGACCGCACACTCGAGCTAGTTTCATCCGTGCTTACTGTTTCTGTGTTTTCTTCTGTGCGCTCTGTCTCCCTCCCAGGCAGTCCTCCAACCAAGGCAGTCATGTTTCATACATCTGTCTTCCTTCAAACTGTATATCTTAGACCAAAGGTATAACCCATTCATCCCCGCTCTTGTGGCCAAGGCTCCCCACCATCTCTCCCTCTTTATCCATCACTTTTCACCCCATCACTCCTGCTGCTGCTCTGCGCCAGTATGTCTGTCTGCTGATTACGGAGCTGAGTACGATTTATCTGCTAACTACAATACCAGCTATGTTGGGAGTTAACCGTCTGTTTTCCCTGCTTCTGCTTATTTTATTCTGATTTGGCACGTTAGCTGTGGCTTGTTGTCAAGTCTAAATTAATCTCTGAAAGTTGTGTGTTATCCTGTTTGTTTTCCTGTCACAGATGATTGTGGATCTTTAGTCATCAAAATACACCTTGAGTCTTTGAAAAAGAAACACACTAAGGCAACCAAATGCAATGCAGGCGAACAATTAAAAAGCCGTCATCTGCCAGGCAATATTCAAAACCAATGACAAATCATCTGCTTGGGAGCCCGGAGAAAAAAATGAGCTGTGGACCCTTATTGGCCCCAATTGCCTCTTCTGTGCAGTATGTGTCCTGTCTTTGCCAAGTAAATAAATTAAACAGAAATGTATCCTGTAATTTGCACCATGTAAAACGAGATTTTACACAGGGCTCCTCAGCATGATGCAGGACCCAGCCAAAGATCTTTTTCATTTTAGTGATATTCTCTAAAGAAGTTTTCAAATTAATCTTGCGTATTTGCGGCCCTTAGGGTCCTGAGGCCCCAGGGCATCTCCCTGCTTTGCCTAGTCAATAATCCAGGCTTATCTAAAACCTTCTGTTTTACTTCCTGTTTATTTTATGTTTCTGCTCTCTTGAGTGGAATCAGTGTACATTTAAGATTCGGTTGCTGATTTTTTTTAGATTGCATTTCTGCAATTCTGCATTTAAAAGGGGCTTTGTGTTGCAATTTTCATGTGTTATTATTTCATCATTGTGTAAAGGTTTTTAAAACAGGTTGTAATGCTTTACTTAGAAAATCAAAACAGTAAACAACAGGATGCTGGCTGCAGGTGATACCAATAGCAATCTACTTGTGGTACAGTTTTAAAAATATAAATACATACAACAATTTTGATAGATCACTAGGATTAAAAAAATAAAAATTGTTATCCAGTTACATGCTGCGTTTACACACATTTTACATCCGTGCATACAGTTAAGGAGTCGACTTGGCAATGCTCTCTGCTGGGCAAGCTATGTAATGGAGTAACTGTTTCCACAAATTACTGCAAAAGCAGGTCGTCATTTCTGTACTGCAGTTTCTTGACATTTATCAGCCAACATACACAACATCATATATCTGCAGTATTTCACTATAATTATACCTAGTATGATTATATATGACCTAAATCTAAACTAATAAGGTCTATATACTGCTCAGGCTCTTATATACATTATGATCATTTGAGGGATGTATCTGATATTACTCCCTATTTGCTACCTAGTGTGATATATTTACTTTCCACAATCTTATTTGCCTTTTTACACCTTATGCACTTTACTGTACAGTGGCCTCAAAACATCTCATGAAACTCTCTATTATGCTACAGCTTTCAGTTATGTGCAAAATGATGTGATGTTTATCTGTATCCTAAATCTAAGTTTACTATTCATTGTAGAGTACGCTGTTATGTAATAAATGGTGAAGAAGAACCAGTCTTTTTGGACACGGCCTTTCAAATTTCTCACCACTTTTTGACCCATAGAAAGCTGCAGCTCTGTGATTGCATGTTTTACTGCTCTGTTTCCTGATTATAGCTGTGAGCAGTGATGTTTTAATCACTCACATTTTGAATTTAACCTTTCCATCCCTACACCTCAATCCTACCACACACACACACACGCACACAACTGCTCCACATGCAACCTCCGGTGATACAGTACAGTGCAAGCGGAGGCTTTCATTGGGCACAGTGGTCCCAGTGAGAAGTCGACCGCAGCAATTAACAGAGAGATGAAAGACACCAGGCTGCCTGCTGAATAATTAAGACTGGTTTGATGAGCAGGGAGGGGCTCGGCGGGGAGGTTGGTTGTAAGTCCTTACTAGGCGAGGAGTGTCCAGTGATATAAAATGTGCTTCTCGGACACGTGTAAATTAATTTGTGCTTGCATCTTGATTGATTAACTTTCAAAACAAGACTGAGGAGTGCAGATGGACTTCACAATTTAGGCAAAAATGATGTTTCAGACCACACAGAGGCACGGCGAAGAGTCCAGAAATGTTATTATGTCGTCCTCGGGGGAAGTTGAGTTATACTGTGGTGGTAGGTTTGAGAGCAGGCCCAGACGTGGTGGCTGATCGTGGTCTGCCATTATGCAAACGACACAGCAGGGTCAAGGGCCGCATTGATCGCCCAGTTCCCGGTGAGGTAGAACATAAAGGGGAGAACAAAACAGCAGCGCATGAAGGGAAGAGTTTGATTGGTAAATGTAAAAGAAAAGGAGTACTGCAGGCAGTGTGCGAGATACAAGCAGGGAGAATAAAGGGAGCGAGAGATTGAGGCAGACACAGCAAACAGGAAACTCTCCCAGGAGTGTTTCAGCCAAATGTATTTAAATGTATTCTGCTAATTACAAAACTCTAAACACATACACGCTGATGCAAACACTGTCTGGCATTTTGTAGCACCGTTGTACTGAGGTAATTACATGCGCCTGCTTTACACACAGCGTGCGTGCATTTGTGTATGTATGCATGCGTGCGGGTGTTGTCACAAGTGCATTGCCGTGTGTGCGCGGGTGTCTGAGAGAGAGGGGAGAAGATAAAAACAGACTTACATGCAGGAGACATGATAAGCGGGGCCTTTTTCCGCAAAGATTAAGTAGTATGGATTAAAGCAGAACATGCGGGTGGTTGGCTGCGCTCTCTCCCAAGTGAAGATGAATCAAGGCGCTATTATATCTCAAACAAAAACATTAACTGTAGCGATTTACTTCAAAACAACTCAAGTGTCTTGGGGAATCCTATCTCCATTCACACCCAACTGCTATAAAAACACATCTGAGACCTCTGTGGAGTATTTTAGTGTGTTCATTGCGCAACATCCCCCCCTCCCCGATTTCACTGGCAGCTTTGTGTAAAGGACACACTGTAGTTGCTTTATCGGTTAGGTGACAGGTGGAGGAAACACAGTCACAGAGTGTAGTTTTCTTTCATTCTGGTGCTAATCTGGCCGATCAGATGAAGAGCAGCTCTCGATAGCTACTCTCTAACCACCCGCTTGTGTGACCTCTTCATTGATTTATTGACCAACGTCTGTCTGGGCATTGGCTGGACACACACACCTCTTACTGTCCCTTTTTTTTTCATCCATTTCACTCTGTCCAGTTATGTAGCTGTCTGTCTCACATGACGTGTCGTCCACTGAAGGCAAAGATGTTTTTCATGAACATGCTTTTTGTTTGTTTGCTATTGCAGCCCTAGACATTGGCTGATTATGAAGGTGTGTTGATTCAACTTCTTTGTGTTTGTTATTCTTTTAACCTAACCTTATAGATATATATAGGGCGGACTGGTAACTTTCAATATTTACGATCAGTGTCGTAGATATTTTAAGCTTTTTTTTTTTATGACTTGTTGTCATTTGATGTTGATTTTGTTTCTTCACAACAATAACATTTTCAGCTATTACAGATGAGGTTTGTTTGAGGTTTGTGAGGTTTGATTTTGAAAGCTACAAATGCATGTTTAGTTTTTTGGTTTGTGTCATTATTACGCTTTTATTGGTTTGTTGGGTTTTTTTCCCACTAATTTGGCTTTGGTGGTGAGGCTGAACTGCAGCCTCAGCCTGGAACAGCCTTCTTCCCCCTTTCATCGAAAATTTTCAATACATTTTATTCGAACTACGGATATCGGTTCACCCGAGGACACAATGTAGAAACCGTTTGTCAGCGAGTCAATGGAAAAGAGTGTCAGCTGTATGACAAAGACATTTAACCTTTGCTGTTTTCAATTTTCAAGTCCTAAATAATCACAGATGCTGGTCCATGTTACTATGACTTGGACCGGCATCTGGCAAGAACAAGGATGTGCAATTTGAACTAAATTGCAAAGCGGGAGCCTATTTCTCCAGCAAGAGCAGTGGGGAAATGAGGGGAAGAGAGCAAGGAGAAGAGAAAGAAAGACATGTCTCTAGGGATGCATTTTAATTCACTCAATTGCCCTATATTCCCCTGCAGTTTTTGTTTTGATGATAGTGACGCTTTGCATATCTTCACCCTCCAAGCATAGAGGATGTGCACAGGAGGGGGACCTGGGATTGTGTGTGTGTGTATGTGTGTATATTCTACCTTCCAGCATCATGGTATTGTATTCGACTACAGTGGATGGGCACAGGGAGGTTGGGATTGTGACGACATTAATTAGAGACACAGAGAGGAGAGGGGAAAGATTGCACGTCAGTGTTGTAGCAGGTAGAAAGGGGAATATCATGGTTTAGCTGACTGTAGCTGCTCAGCGCTTGTTTGTTGTTGCTTGTTTGTCTCTCATAGGCATGAAATGTGTGTATCTGTGAAACATTCCTTTATATACTGGCAGAATGAAAATTACTGGTATCTAATCAAAGAAGTGAACTTGTACCTGTTATGAGTGTTTTTTTTTATATCAAGAGCAGCATTATGTAACAAATCGAGTGTATTTATCATGGTGGGGGATTGTGGGAGTGTGTGTTTATTTCCTGCTTTTTTTCTTACTTTTTTAACACATCTGCAGTAATGTGTTTAAATATGTGGGAGTATCTCCCAAAAGCAGTATCAGTACAAAGAAGTTGATTTGATATTAAATGTGTCAAATGAAGAGTGTCACAGGGTAAATTTACATCCATCTATTTTCATTTGCATTTTCTATTTAAGCATGGTGCGGAACCACAGACATGTTTGAGCTTTGCTGAGGTGGAAAAACATCTTCTACACCACAGAAGAGATGCAAAACAGCAGCAGACTCAAACATTAGATTTGTGGAGCGATGAGGAGACTGTAAATACATAAATCCCACACTTCCATCTTGTTTTCCACATGGTTTTCACCATTTGAGGTTAAACTGGCTCTCATTTAATTCATCTTATTGTGACCTCATCCTCTGCAATGGCATAAAGTTGGCACCACCTATTGTTTATCTGCATGTAAACGAGCAATCATTCTTGTTTTCGTTTGCCAACTTTCTCAAAATTTGGTTAAAAGTTGCAACACATTTGGATGGAAACCCAGCTACTGTTTCCAAAACTTCCACATAGAATACTGAGATCAGGATTTAATCATGCAGCCAGATTTTTTGCCCTTTGCACTTGGACGAATCAGTGTGCCACAAATCTTATTATCATCAGGAACACCTGCTTCATGTGTCATTGCAGTCAGATCCTTTCTCAAATTTTGTTTTCTTTTTTCATTTATGCAACCAGTTTGACATACACACGAACACAGAAGCTCGTGTGGTGTTCTTGCAACAGTGCTTGGGCTCGTTGTGCAGGATTTAATCAAAGTAACCAGGGGATCTGAAATGCATAATCATTGTTTGACAATGTGCATCACTCAAACAAGAGCGCTGACTGAACACATAGAGTACCTGACACCGTCAGATGGCTATACAGCGAGTTAATTAATTGACAGAGAAAGCGTTTATACTCACCAGCTGTGTTTAAGTGATGCTGATAATATTCTGCCTCACTGGAATTATCGAATCAAAATAAAGCTCTAATTCAGATGTCACTACCACTTGAAAATGTATAATGTCAGTCTAACAGACAAGACTTGTACGATGCAAAGCGTGACCTAGAAATGTACTGTAGCGCTCCACAGGTTCGCCAGTGACACTCCCCCTTCTTCGCCTCTCCTCCCACTCTTGTGTCTGGCTAGTCACCAAAATACCAGGCGCAGGGCGAAGGGAAAAACCTCAACGCTCCTCCAGAAAATGCCACTTTGCCGGAGCCCACACAAAGACAGGGCCTGCTGTTGTAACTTCAGCTGTTACACAGAATGCGCATCCAAAAAATACCAATTTAGCTCAGTTTTCACTTCTCCGTTTAGACTATAATAAGAGCAGGGCACACAAGAGCTGTCTGTCTGTTATTGGAGCTGAGAAACAGTTAACTTGGATTAAATGGCCTGAGATGTGCGTGACTTCATGTGCGAGTGTGTGCCTGCGCGCGTGCATCGTGCTGGGAAGAGCAGTTGAACAAAGATTTATTTTTGTTAGTTTTATGGCCACAGTGAAACTCCAGGCCTGTCTTGGCACCCTGCCCACCCACCTTTATTCCAGATGTTACCATGGTGAAACTTATGGGTGGTATCCCGGCAACCAGACAGCGGTTTGGGAGCTGGAGACGACTGCTGTATGAGAGTGATAGATAGATTACTAGAGAGAGAGAGAGAATTGAATAGTCGGGCTCTTTCTGTGTTGTTCTTCCCCCTCCAGAGGCCAAGGTCTGGTGTTGATTTAAGCCCTGTCTTAATGTGATTATCACCCCAACGTTAAGGGCTCTGCTCATTCCCTCTGCTACATTGATTTCCATTTAAAACTGTAATTGAGAGGAACAAACATTGGTATTAGCTATTCTCCCTCTCTATTGCTCTCTTGTTCTCTTTCTTACAGCATAGACTGCTTCGTTTTTCTGAGGAGTTCACAGGATTGGGGGTGGTTGTGGGGGGGACATTTGGTTGGCCGGAGTCCAGGGACGTGCCTGATTCCTGGGAGCAGAGAGGAGGAAACTGGTGTTTTGCCAAAGGCTGCTAACTGCTGGGCATATGATAGACCAGGGCAACACACTGCCCCACGTTGTCTCACAGTGACACAGCCAGGGCAGAGCTGACCTGAATACAACCACCACAGGTTAGTCTTTGGGGGCTCATGGTCCACAATGAGAACCCCATATGGTGAGCCGTGGTTTGGCACTTATCCAGGGCAATGTTAACTTTTTGAGGCGGATATAGAGGCGAAGGAGCAGATTAACCTTTAGAGCACAGACAGAGAGGGAGATGAGGGAGAGAGTCGACGTAGGGAAGCTGGGACTCGGTGGGTAATGAGACATGGAGATGGACTTGGCTTGTGACCAGTTCACTTATGGAGCCGGGGGAAGGAACCTCAGCATTGTTGATATCATAAACTTATTTCGGAAATTGAACAAGAATTAGCACTGATGCTAGACGTCTGCAGACAAGTCCCATGGCCCTGGTCAGGCGCAGATCAGAGTTCAGTCATTCTCCTTGTTGCTTTCACCCTGTATGGATCAATATGTCTCTATACCTGCATTTATATACAGTAATGCTGTAGAGAAGAGAAGAGAGGGAGGGGGTAAGGATGTAATATTCAGATTTTTAAAAATTCTTAAACAAAAATATATAAACAAGAGAGAGAGAGGAAGTATCAAAGAGGTACAGACATATTTTAAAATGAGAGGAAAGAGAAATAAAAATTGGATGATGGCTTGCCTTCATGTTGAAACTGCCCCCCCACCAAACAGATGAATTGGCTAATTAGTTGAGGCCAAATCATGGAGGGGTTTCTTATTGGCTAGACAGATAATGCACTTTTCTTTCATTTGCATAATCATCCTCATCATCGAAATAAATACTCACACTGGGAGAGAAACTCAGAGTTCAGAGAGAGAGAGAGCGATGGGAACACCGGGATAGTTGACAATTATGCAAAGCAAATAATGAAAGAAAAAGTTGGCGTGGAAAAGTGTGGTGTGCAGCGCCGTTAGCGTGTCTTCATTACCACCCACCAAGTGTAACACAAAAGCATGCAACATACATGACATGGAACTCGCGGCCACTACGCCGAGATGATAATGGTCTGCGTCATTACTGCGGCGGCTTCCCACCCACTTTTCTTTCTTCAAATTTCTTCAGAGTGCACCTCAGTGTGTGCACTCACGGAGGAGGATTCAAGGGCAGAGCTAAGTGATATTCTATGAGGCAGCGTGAATGTGGACGGGGGAGCACAAAGGAAAAGAGAGAGACAGAGGAAGAGGAGGGTGAAGAGAAGGAGACAGTGGCAGTAGATGCCGCGAAGATAGCGGCATTGTTGAGGGACCTTTTTTGTTGTTTGGTGTTTTTGTTCCCCTCATCATTCCTCCACCTCCTCCAAGTACAAAAGAGAAAAGAGAGTTGACATTCAGCACTGGTGTGGGGAAGCCAGGCAAATGACAAAATGCAACACACCTTACCACTGCTGTCACCTGTGTGTGTATGTGTGTGTTATGCATATGTTTAGGTGTGTGTGTACACCCTTGGGTACCAGACAAATAGTCCAGACATTTTCTAGTCAAGGACAAAGTGACTGAAGACCTTTCTCTCCTGTCTCAGTTCTACTAGTAGCCCATGTTTCTCTCATCTCCCACATTTACTGACATTACTGTCTTTACTGTGTTCTCATGCATATGTTCAAAAACACTTTTTTCCTCCACCAACGGACTGTATCGATCCAGATCTTTCCCTTAATCTTATTGGGAGGCAACAATGCGGCCAGTCCTGCAGGACGGCTGGTGTCGGGGTGTTGTTGGCGTGTTGTCTCCGGTGCTACAGGCCCCCCCATTGAAATGCCAGCTGAGTGTCTGAACGGGAGACAACCTCACTGATCAATCAGGAATCTCCTCATTCATTATTCACAGTGAGCCCATCCAATCGCTCGGAGCCCAGGGCCACCACGCACTGTCATCAATGCCATCATTGATTATCAGGCCTCATCAGCGTTTGTTTGGCTTGTCAAATCAATGCCTTTTAACGGCATGCCGTCCCTGCAGGAGACCACAGATGAATATTTCATATCCACTCTGATCCAATCATAATTCAAAGCTTATCACACAGCTAACTCTATTGTGAAAAATACTTTTATCGTTATTGCTCAGTAGTTCACCAGTGCTAGATACTTTATAGATAAATAAATGGGAAGAACTGAGGAGAGAAATGGGCAGAAGTGCGCTGTGAATTAGGTTTTATGGAACGTTTGTGCCCATCAATAGTGCAGG
>JAOXYL010000050.1:17001748-17022595 GCA_028564955.1 Terapon puta | reverse complement strand
ACAGCCAAGGGCACACACTCTTTCTTTCGCTTCTCTCAGTATCTCTATCACTGTGGCTTTGACACAGTGGCAGTGACGTGCACACTTGACCAATCACACACACGCACTAATACACACTACTGCTTTTTAGGCAGGAATATAACTAGGAAGACACACACACACACACACACACACACACACACACACACACACACACACACACACACACACACACACACAAGCTCAGATATCCAGGTACAGACCCAGGCACATATGCTTAGGCTATCGACACAGACACACACAACCTTTTTCTCCCCCTGTCTGTCTCTCACACATACACACACATGCCAGATAATATACACAAGTTGCTGGCACTCTGATATGTGCTGCTGGATTGATCCAACTCTTTTATCTGCTAAATAACTTACCATCGATTGAGCTGGGGGGGAGGAGGAAGAGGTGGAGGGGTCGGAAGAGGAGGAGGAGGAGGAGAGGAGGGAGACATGGATGTGCAGAGAGAATTAAAGCTTACCAATATCCAGGAGCTGTCCGCACTGCCTGAACAAGGCACCATGTCACCCACAACAGAGATGGGAGAGCACGATAAAAACAGACGCAAGTCAAAAAGAGCTTCTGGAGAAGACGTGCATGGAAAAAGAGTTTTAGTTTAGAGTCTTCCTACGAATTAACGTAAGTGTAGATTTCATTCTTTCACATGCCTCCTGAAGCCGGACTCTAACAGGTATTATCTATTTCTTATCATTTGAGAGAGCCTGGGGTAAAGTGTTATAGTGGCCCTCTCGTCAGCCTCAAGGGAGCCCGTCCCACACCCATAGAGGGTTCAGAGGCTAATTGGATATATCACTGCGAAAAACATTTAAAATCCCAAATCAATACCTGCCTCTTTAATGCTTTTCCTGAAGAAGTGCTCCTCTCTATTGCTGCTGACCCCCCCTCCCTCTCTCTCTCTCCCCACTCAGACCCTGTCTCCTGTACAATCCCTCACCGCCTATAGGGGCCAAGGGATACGTGTAGGGGTCAATGAGCTTAGGGCTACTGGGGGCCAAAACAGAGTGAGCCCCATGGGGGTCTTAGAAATTGAATGGTGGCCAGTGATGTACATGTAGGGGGCTTATGGGAAACATCACGAGAAATAACATCTAACTGAACATTTCCACCAGATGAGTACAGTGCATACAACAGCACATAAAGGGCAGAATGACAAGCAACAGGCAGAAAACGCTGTAATTAGCTACGTGAGCTAGCTGTAATTCTTACAAGGGCAGCTTATTGGGGGGGCGCAAGTTGGAATGCAAAGGCAGTGAGTGTGTGAAAACAAACAGATGTCCATCGAACACACCTTCTTCTGAGCAGTGAGTCAGGTTTAGGGTTAGAGGTCATCAACCACTTTAAGACCCTTCTCTCTGTCTGTCTGTCTCTGACATGTCTTCATTTATCTGATCAGCATCAGCAAGATTTTCAGCATACTGTCACAGAAAACTGAGAGAACCAAATATAAGGAAACCAGAAGTGGTGAATCCTGAGTATTTTTGCTTAAAAATGACATTCTCTTACTCGATTTAAACTTTATAACATGGCTCGTTCCTTCAACGTATCACGTTTCCCGTCCTCTCTGCCTCCCCTCCATTGTTTGTCTTCAGAGGCACAACATTTATCCTCAGCTATATTTTTAATTTTAGGGCCCTGGAGTGCTGTGTTCCAAAATTGAGTCACAAACAGATCTGTCGTGTCTGTTTTAAACCTTGCAAACACTCTCTGTTACAGCCCTGCTGCTGCCTGGGCTGGAGGCTAAAGGGAGCCACGGCAAGCTGTTGTTAAATGTTCCAGTAGCCATCAGTAGCAGCTTTGGAAAAGGGAGGTTTCCTAGATAAAATCACTATTTGCATGTCCTGTTTGTATTCACTGCCAGTGATCAAATCTCTGATTGAATGCAGGATGCTGGAGCACGGTTAAGAGAACCCCTGTTGTGTCCTGCCCCTGTTTTAAAAAAATGGTGTGTGAGTTTGCACCATGTGCATGTCTTTATGTGTGTGCACGGATTTGGATTTTGTATGAGCTTTAGGGATCAGTTTCTAACTGCCAGGATTTCGTAGTGCCAGCGTTATTGCCTTTGACATAGTTTCATTTCCAGAAAAACAGGAAGCAGAGATGGCTGTCTTGCACTTCTGTCCCAGCGGCTACAGTTAACGTGACCCTGGATGTGCATTCATGTACTTGTGTGCTGTGTGTGAGGGATATGTGTGCGTGTGTACAGGGACATGCATGACGCAGTCGTGCTGTTTCTTTGAAAATACATTGTTAGTGATATCCCAGTGACAGTTGATCCTTTTCTGTTTTTGTTGTATTATCTCTTTCTGCTTTTGCGCAACTGTGATTGGGGTCGAGGACCAGAGCGTCCAGTCGCTCGTGGTCAAGGAGTGGAAATGGGTCATTATAAGCAGTCCCGCTCTGCGCAACCGTGTTACATCTGACACCCTTGTTTTTATTGGAGTTTGTCTGAGCTCTGCTTACAGCTTCACCCCCTCATCCCTTCTCCCATTCCCTTTCCCTTCCCCGCCAACTTCCCTCCTCCACTTTCTCCCTCCCCCCTTCCCACTCCTTCCTTCCTCTGTTTGCTTTTGCTCCCTTGATTCATTTTCAGTGCCAACTTCTACCCTTTCTTTGTCAAATTACTCTCCCTCTCTTTCTTCACTGTGTTTGCTTGACTGCAAAAGAGAGGCTGGGGAGAGTACAGCAGGGGAGGGGAAAAAAGGCATCATTTTGACTCCTAAGTAAGTGGTAAATATAATTTTCACTGACCGCGAGGTTGTGTGCCTTTCTGCAGCTAAACACAGTAATAAATGTTGGCGAGTTGTGACATTAGGCAGGAGCACCTGCTCAAAGCCACTGAGGCTGTCTGACTGAACGCTGGTTCTCTTTGCAGCTTTTTCCCCCCATATGTTTAGATGGTTGGAGTTTGTCCTACTGAGCCTGAGTCAAGTCCCAGTGATTTGTTTGTTCTGCTCATTTCATCAAAGAGCATTTTTTGCTAAATTGTTTTATTATTATTATAAACTGGGCTTTGGCTCAAACATCTCCCTCAACAAATAAACCATTACTTTCATTTATTCAGACCAGTCCTTTATCAGATCAGGTAGGAAACATTAACCAAGACTTTATTTTAGATTTCATACAAGTGGTTAGTGCTTGTTTAATCATGCTAAACAAGCATGACTTAGAAAATGAACAGTAAAATGTAAAGTCCAGGCATGTTGAACCATGAAACCCTCAAACATTCACTCAATTCAATTAATCCACTGATTGTTTTCTCAGTTATATTTGGTCCATAAAATGATAAAAACATAGCAGGAAAAAAGCCTTTTGTAATATCTCACATCCTCGTGACATCCTCTGAAGTCTTGACTTGTCTGACCAACTGTCCCAGACTCATATTCTGTTTATTATTATGTACAAGTAAATACAAGCAGCACATCCCCACATATAACAAGCTGGAAACAGAAAATGTTTGTTGCTTAACTATCCAAATACTTAAAGGTGAGATAGCAATCAATAAACTGACTAACCATTGCAGCTTTTGTATAAATACGCTCTAGCCAAGAGATTTTTTTTTTTTTTGCGTAATCTGCACAACTCACGACCAGCAATGCTAACTTTCTTGCTCTCGCTCTGCCGTGTCATCGACTGTTACTTTTGCTCTTTTCACCCACAACTGTCAAACCCACGGGTGAAATGTTGGCACATTCTCTGGAGGTTTATCGAAGGTTATTCTTGGAAATTTAGGGAATCACTAACTAAGGTAAGAGAAGACGAGACAGGTTGAGGGCAAGCTGTTTTTTTTTTTTTAAAAAAAAAAAGGGGGGTAAGAAAAATTTAACTTCATTGAAAAATAATCAAAAACTAAATCCTGAGGATATTTCTGTCTTCTACAGTTTCTTCAAGGAGAGGTCTTGGTTTCGCTTCATGCTTCCACTGTACAGTCACTAACCTAATTTTAAACTAGAGTGAAACTTGACTGATGTTTTGACAGCAGTTAAACAAATAGTAAAAAAAAAAACAAAACAAATGAATACAGACATGCACAAACAGTCTTTCTTTGGGAATCCTGATGAGTTTATCTGGAGGACACATCTTATTTTGCATCACAGTTCATGTGTGCAGGCTGGACAGGTCCTCTGGAGTGTGACTGATCCGTGGAGACACTCTCCATACAGTTGGAAGAAGCCAGAGATTGACGTGATAACCCTTAACCATTAACCCCGGGAGGAGCAGTCGTGCGCTCTGTAGTGTTTGTTTGAGCTCGCCTCCCTCATGATGGCACATTTGGAAATGCCAACAAACACAAATATCGGCCACATAGCCATGGGCGTAAACAAGAGACAGAAGGTTAGGGCAGAGGACTTCACTGAGCACCATATGGCTTTAGTTTGTCCAGCTTAGTGTCTTCGCACAGGCAACATGTGTGACAAAAACAAATTCGCGCTCAAAGTACACGAATTAAAGCGCTAAACATGCACAGACAAAGTGAGCAGTAAGTTCAGAAGAAACAGGGAAGACTTTCTCCAAAGAGGAACCATCAAAATAGATTCTCAACTTCCCTTAATCGTCCTTGTCCACGGTAACTTGTGCTTTCTTTCCTTTGTATTTTGAGTTGTGTGTCCAGGAATTGGCCAACAGATAAGGCGACCGTAGAAACAGGATCGAGCAGTTGTCTCAGACGTGCTTGTTTGCATCTGTCTGTCATGTTTTGTGATTCATCTACAACTAAAAGACACGCAGACTCCTTGCTCCAGAAACAGGTCTCAAACCGTTGTGCATTCATTATGCAAATAATAAACAGTTGTCTTCATGTTTTAATATCACATCTGAAGTAACTTTTTAAAGAAAGTCATGCAAAGTTATTATTTCTCAGTCTCATCTGCAGCAAGTTTGCACTTCCCTCATAAATATTACAGGATAAAAGTCTTGCACAATAATCCCTTTACAAACACACATGTTGAAATGCCATGCAGCTCTATCTATTGTGTGTGTTTTCCCCACCGTGTAGTCTATGTTATGGTACAGTGGACAGCTGGCTACACAATAACAAGTGGATAAAGAAACCTCCTTGTTACGATTGCATTACGTGAGGCCCCCAGCATTCTGATACTATCCGTCTCTTTGATAGACAGGCACACAAATAAGCGCACTTAAACCTGCACGCACAATTCACACGCACATACACACGCACACACACACATACATACACTCAGATATTTCGCAATCACTCCACCCCTCTTCCATTTCAAATCATCTGCCAGATGCCCCCACTCCAACTGCTGTTAATCATATTATGTGGAATCCCTAGCACTTAAATCCATAACTGCTGTGTGTATTAATCGCAGGGAATCTCGTTATCATGTCTATATTAATTAAAGCCATCTGCCAGGGATGGGTTGAGGGTGAGGGTAAGGGGGAGATGGAGCAGCGGGGTATGGGCCCGTCAAGCTGTTTGTGTTTGAAGGCATTCAAGTTGCTGTTTGGGGAAATGGCAGTTTGCTGTTTTAGGTCATTTTGTACGTAGTTGAGACTTAAAACTTTCCTGCTCCCTGATTATCGGTGACGAGCGAGGCGGCACTAAAAGAGATCTACTGTGAGTTCATGGCTGGGAGTTGTAACGTGACTTGACAAGCACTTCCTGGTTCAATGTCACAGCAATCCTCTTTAGCTGGTGATCATATATCCATCTGTCTCTGCTGTCAGAATACATTATTCATCTAAAGCAAGAGCACATTCACATGTAGCTTTAACTTTCTGTCTGTAGTCCTGCGGAGCCGAATGGAATCAGACATTTAGAGATCGGAAAGACGGGAACTGAAGTGTTCGGCTTGCTATGTTTCAATCACGAGCTCCCACCACACAGGAGGCTGTTTGACTGCCCGTAAGTGATGGTGCTAAAGCGTCTCGTCTCACTGGTGAAGGGGTTGCCCTGGAGGAGACGAGAAGCAAGCGCAGGCGTGAAGTTCAAAACAGAATAATATTGAACTCAGCATTATTCAGAAAAGGAAATGCCGTTAAGTTTTTGATATGTTGCCTTTTCCACAGCAAGTTATGGCTCCGAGGCAGACAGATAGTCAAAGAGAGAGGTGGAGTTACACCGAGGAGATGGAAGATGGGAAAGGCACGTTAGATGGAAGAATAAAGGAACAGAGCGGTGTACTGTATATAGCCTCCCACATCCATCCATCTATTGCCTTTGCCAGCCCCTCCCTCTCTGTTCACACCCGTCCTTCATCTCTCAAACTTCAAGGCACTTTGGAGGAAAAACATGTCAGTAACTGGGGGCGTAATCCTGGGCGGCCAGTGCTTCTCGCTCAAACACAACGCACAACAAATACACGCTATCGCACACACGAGGCCTCGTCTGAATGACAGCTGATCAGGAGTGCCTGCCAGCGCCCTCCTCTTCTCCTCTGCGCTCCCTCCTCTCATCTCGGCTCTCATCTGATTTGAACCATTAGCATTCTTTTCTCTGTGTTGTTCGTGCTACTGTCAGGCTTGGTGGCACAGCCTCAGTCTGAAGCAGTTGAACTGTCGCCTGGGGGGCCTCACCTTAGAGTGCTGACAGCTGCCTGCATAATCAGCCCCCTCCGCCTGGTTCCTGATAGGCCCAGACCAGAGAGCAGGTGGGGGGGATGGGGTGGTTGAGGCAGGTGGTGGGTGGCTTTGAAAGTGGGGACTGAATTTGTTTCAAAGATGCACATGAGAAATGAATGGGAGTGGGGGGAGTAATAGAAGTGAATGTGGGAGGGGGGGGTGGATGTATGGGAAAAGAGGAGCAATGAAGAGCGAGCAGGACACAAAGTGGGAAGGAAGCAAGATGTTGTGTCATGATCATCTGTGAAACCAAAACATAACATCTGAGTCGATGGGGAAGACTTACAAGGGACATTGCGAAATTAACCCTGGACGTTAACGTATTGACTTCTCAAACATTTAGTTCATTTCAAGAGTAACACGCCCATCATACGGAAGTATGTTTGAACTTGTTTTTTCTGTGGAAAAGAAAGTGAAAAAACTGAAATACCGGAATACTAAGAAACAAGGAAGGGATGACTATGATCATGATATTTTGTGAGAACGACAAAGTGATTTTGTGTGTGTGTGTTTAAAGGGAGGGGTAAGGTGGAAACATTGACAAGATATATCACACCCTGCACTGTCAGTAATTACCAAGAAAAAAAACTCTTCGTCTTTTGATAAAATCAACACTGTTTGAGCTGACGTGTTCATAATGCTCCCAGATCGTGACATTTTCCATCTAGGCTGTGAGCAGTAATTTGCAGGAAATCACAAAACCCCTTGTCTCTGCTTGAATCTTCTTCTGGAACTGGACCTGGAGAGAACGCATAGAACATAAAAATCAAATTACAGGACCTCCACCCGTCGTGCTAATCCACTTCAAATGGTGCTTTAGCGCCGGCTGTCCTGCCCTTGACCCCTGACCCTGACACCTGGCTCAGAGCGGGGAAGGGCTCCTCTGCCGGAGCCTTAAAATAGATCTGTCACATTTCACATCCCGGTGTTGCTGTCCCCTCCCCTGGCCCGCCCCGACCCAGACAACAGCCCCTCTGTTAGCCTCTGTTTGCTCTGGAGAGTGCACCTTACAACCTCACAGCCCTCAGCCCAGGCCCACCCTAAACCTATTTCTCTATTTCTGCGGAAGCTCAACCTCCCGGCCACTTCTCTCCAACTTTGCTGCCTGTCTGATTTTCTCCACCTCAGCCCATGCGACTCCTTATTTTTCTCTTATTCCTCCTTGCTTTGTTCAGTTTCTCTGTTCATCCCTCAGCGTTTCCAATCCATACCGTAGATATCGCAGCTTTTACCCCACCATTACTCACCCTCCCGTGAGATCAATTTACCTGTGCGTGGCCGAATCTTTTTTCCTCACACAGGACTCCTCTGTATGCTACTGTTATGGAGACTTCTCCTCCTCTGTCTTCTCTCCTGTCATTCACCGGCTCTTCATCTTCGGCGCTAAGCCTTCCCAGCTCCTGCTAACTTTCTGCCTCCCGACTCATTTCAAATTCAATTAAACCTCCGGAGATTCAACTAACTTTTTAAAGGATAGGGGCATATCTCTCTGTCTCCTTCATTCAGTGTAACTTTATGGGTTCCTCCTACTCGTTTTCTTTCTTCCCATCAATCCCTGATTCCTCTCTCCTTTTTTCTTTCATAGCGTGCCACATTATTACCTTCAATCGTTCATTTCTCTTTTTTGTACCTCAGCCTTCCCTCCCATTCTCTCTCACCCTCCCCGCAGCTGTCTAAATGGTCAGCGTTGTCCAGGTACATGTTATTCTTGGTGGAGGACAGAAGTAGGGCATGGAGCTGCACTCTGTGGGAACAGGACTTCACAAACCTTTTCCGAGGGAGGGGAGAGGATTTCTCCAAAACAAACCTCATCAGTCTTCTACCAATCTTTTCTTAACCTGACCAGAGGTGATATTACCCAAGTCATGTCGCAATCCACTTTGCGGTATAGCGTATCATACAAATCGCACCGCTGGGCTGTAGACGTTCATTAAATCCAAGGTAAATACAGGTGACTTAAGTTGAGGCCTGTGTGTGCCCGAGGCCAAGGTTTTCAGAGCCAAGCCAGGGCAGGTGTCTGGATCTGGGCAAGGCAAAAGTATACAATGGCTCGCTATGAAAGAAAATCTATCCTCATTGTTTTGCAGTGGTTAGAGAGCTGCCGGCCTTCATGCTCTTTGTTTTACTTTCAGTTCATGAAAAGACATTTTGAAGACCGCAGGGCGTCCGATGCGACATTGTGGCGACGCACTTTACGGCCATCGGCGGCCACAAACTTGTGATGGATCGTCTAGCGGATCTCCTCTTCCTCTTTTTCTCTTCTGGACTTGGTGGATTAAAAAATGACTTGTTTGCACGGATGTAACGAGATTGCGGCGAGCAAATGAGGACGTATGTTTTTGTTTTCAGTCCGAGCCAAGCTGTATAAACACAAACATTGTTATAGTTTAATGGCTGCTAAGTGACTTGGCCCATGATTGATGTGTGACTGTAATGCCAGTCAATGGCCCGTATAAAGAGAATTGGAGTATGTTTTATAGTGTTTAATTCAAATACAATACCATAGTTGGCCGTAAAACTGCAATGCACATGCAAATGCAAGGACTGATAATGAAAGTTTAATTGATTGAATTTTTTATCTAGTTTTAAAAAATGCAGCTAGATCTCACATTAATACATGTGTCATTTACAAATCTAAGCTCTTTATCTTGGCATCAACTTTCTTGGCTCGTTTTTACATTCTACCTTGGTGTTTAAAACCTTGGTCTGTGTGTGTATGTGTGTGTGTGTGTGTGTGACTGACTGACTGACTATGCGTATCTGTGCCACAGTGTGAATCTCTGGGTCGTGTCCCAGCTTGCATCGCTGCACAGTAAATCACAGCCAGAGTTTTTAACGTCTTCTCCAGTGTGCCTGGGAGAGTCATTAACACACACTAGAATTACAGAACACTCCTCAGCAACCGTACTTACTATGTGCGTGTACATGCCCTCCTGTGTGTGTATGTATGTTTCTTTGACTCGGCCACTGTATGTTCAGGTGCTGCCAGCTCTTCTAGTTAAAACACTGCGTTATAAAGCTCAAACCTCTCTCTTTCACTCTCCCCATAGTGGTCACACCACATATATAAGCATCCAGTGTTTAACATACATTTGACTGCCATTTAATTCTGTGCTGGACTATCATTTCCATAGGATCATATCCATATACTATTATTAGTCTGGACCCTCGAAGGATTACTCCAGAGGTTATCTTCTGGTAAAGGTGGGAGGGCAATCGCCCTGCCTCCAAGCTGACATGGTTATTGGTGCAGCTATAGCACCGTGGGGATCTATCTTACAGGAAGCAGAGAGGAGAGGAGGTTCAACATCTTTCACAGTAAGATCCCACAACTGCTGCAGATAAGGTCAAACCATCTGTCAGCGCACCCATCATACTTAACACACTTTACACTGGCTCTCAATGGCCTTACATCCCCATCTTCCTCCATGCTGTCTGTGTCATGTTCCAAGCTGCTGTATGGTCACTACTTTCTGATGTCCTGTTTGTCTGTGTGTGTTTGTGCGTGTGTATACATGCTCAGGCCTCTTTCTATTTGTTCACCAGCTAGGAGTATACTACTGGCGCACACGCTGACATCATAGCCCAAATATTGACTGTCTGCTGTCCCGCATACCCACAAAGAGGAGATCTGTGTGTGTGTGTGTGTGTGTAGCAGAGACAAAAAGAGAGGAGGCAGCAAAGATACAGAAGTATTAATATATCCGTACAATGCAGATTCGCTTTTAGACGCTCTGCCAAGTTCATAGTTCGAAGGTTGCTGGTAATACTGTGCATCAACGAGGAACTTGGAGGCTGCCAGTCGAGCACATCCTCCGTGAAACTAAAAGAATGAAGCATCTATAAGGGTCATGTGAAGCAACAGGTCAGAGAGCGATTTGTGATCGTGGTCACATAAATCTTGTAATGGAAACTGTTTCTCTATTGTTGAGTTTAGCAGTAGCGCCGTTGCTGCTTGGGGAGACCTCTTAAAGAGTTAAACAGCCAAATGCACTGAGCTTTAAAGGAACAGCTCACTTGAAGAGCAGTCGTGGCCTTTATTGGAATCACCGAATGTGGCATTTACTTTCAGACATTTGGATAACGGGCTGCAAGAGGCTTGATCAGAACAGTCAGGCTTTGACATACTGAGCTGATGTTCCCTTTTTGGGGTTAAATTGGAAAAGTGTTAGCTTCTGAAGGGTTAAGTGGTACAGTGCTGGGGCCGTGCAGCCCTAAGGCTGGGCATACGGCCAGCTCCACTCATAGACATGGAGAGCTTTAAGTGTGTGTGTGTCTGCGTTCGTGCATTTCTGTGCGTGTGTCTGTCTGTGCCAGGGACAGCCCAGTGACTCATGGAGTACAACCCTGCCCCCTTGGCTAAAGAAGAGCAAAGTTTTAAAGAGACACGAACGATCTGAAAAGAGAGTGTGTGAGTTTGTGTTTGTGCGAGAGAGAGTAATACAAAATAAGGCACGAAAGGAGGCGCTGTAGAGTGTTGTGTTTTTCCTCTCAGTTCAAAACTTGGATGACGGATGATCCTGTGGAAAGATGTCAGTCCCCCGCCACAAACCCTGCTGGGAAACTAAGGGGCCACTGTGTGTCACACTTTGACACTCACTTCGATTTGACTTAAACCTCACTCATTTAACCATGCAAAAAAATATGTTGAGGCGGTGGTATAATAATGCCCTGCAAGGTCATGTGTGTTATAACATGCACACACATGAGCAGATGAAAACAGAAACACACATCTCTTCAAACTTTTATTTTACCGCTACCCTTGGTCTAGTGTTTTCTCTTTTATACACAATCGCTCAGCTGTATTCTCATTGTCTCTGTCTTTTATTCTCTCTCTCTCTTACACACACACACTCACGCAAACAGGCGTTGGGCCAGCTGAGTCACGTCTAAATGGCGTGGAGTGTGATTGCAGCTCACACTTACATAACCTCTGTCTCCACACCACTGTCATTAGAGCAGCTCAGCAGAACGGGCGAAAACAATTCTTTTAAGTACTCTTCAGCCAGGAAGAGCCCCTGGACTCACCTTCTCAATGGACTGTGTGTATGTGTGTGTGCTTCCAAGAACGTGCGTGTGTCCATGTATGTTTCTTGTAACTTTTTTTTAATCTAGGCATCTGAGCACTAGTTATCTGAGCGAGTAATGAGGGAGTTAAGTTTCTGTGCTCCTCTTTGGACAGAGGGAGTCAACGTTCTGGCAGCCTTTAGAGTGTGTGTGTGTGTGTGTGTGTGTGTGTGTGTGTGTGTGTGTGTGTGTGTGTGTGTGTGTGTGTGTGTGTGTGTGTGGATAGAGAGAGAGAGCCTACATTTTGGCAGGCTCCAGTTTATACAGATGGAGCAGCTCTCGTTGGATAAACCACAAAAAATTCCTCCCACTGTCCAAGTTAGCACTTCTTAGGGAGAGAACCATCCACCCGCCCCTCCGTCCCTCCGTTGCAAACTTCCACACCTAGTCTCTCCTCCCTCCCACTGCCCCTTGTGAACCCCTCCAGAGCCTCTCCCCCATCTCCCTGTGCCACACCACCCCATTGGCAGTCCCAGGAGGAAAGTGGAGCAGGCACGGCCAGCTGAGTCTGGATGGGTCCGATCGCTTTTCCCGGCTCTTCCTGCACCAGGATGAGCCAGACCAGAGCAATCAAACGAAAAGCAATCGGTGGACCGCATGGCACTCTCTCCTCTTCTCCTTTATGAACCTTGACTTATGTGCCGTCCGTCAAACACTCTACCTCTAATAATGGCAAGTTTCTGTGAAATCTGGAGAAGTGATTATGTTAACACTTGATCTTCACTACAGAGTGACCAGAATCATGACAAATGTTTTTTCAGACTAATGACACATCCTCTGCTTTTCCGTTTAACCTCAGCTACCTCTGCATCAGGCCAACTCCTTACCTCATGCGGCTGGTGTCATGGCTCATTCACTGCATACAAATGTCACCGCGAAATGTAATATCATTATATCCATGATAGCTTTACACAGGATTCAGAGTCCAAATGTGCAGCATGAGTAAGTGGGGCCCTTACTGTGGGGAAATTTGTTTTTTTTTTTTCCCTTTTTCTAGTAATAATCTAATAATATTGTATAATATAATAATAATGACCAAAACCAAAGTGATTTCAGTTTCCTGGTGATAAACAGAAAGCAGATTTGATTTAGACTTTGTTGAGGTAAACTAATGTCAAGCTAAACAAATGTTTAATGGGGGAGAGTTTCCACATAACACACAAAGATGCAGCCAAAAATGATTTCAAGGCGGTGCTGCTCTCATGCTTATCACAAATGACCTAATTCCTCGCCAGGAGTGTTTTCACTGAGCTCCAGCATGTGTTTACCAGTGGCAGACTGCCTCCCCATTAAAGCTGCCGTTCCCCTGAGGCCTCAGCACGCATTATTAAGACACAGGATATGGACTCTGCCCGTGGCGTCCTACCTCTGCCTGTAGCCACATGGGTCCTACCTGTAAACCCTCTTATATACACCCGTTTTTCTGTCTGCCTGGCTGCCTGCCTTCTTTCTGTTTACTACTGTCTGCTTCTTTCTTTTTCCTTTCTTATGCCCTTTCTTTCCCATTGCATGTCTGTCTAGACCAACTGCTATTTTCATTATGAGGGTAACTTTATTTCTAACTGTATATTTGACAAGTTCAGGCTTATGACTGATTGCCGCAAGACTGAAGACAGGAGCGCAAAACTCTGGGTAGAGGGATGTGTGAATTCACCTGCCTCAATAATACGCTAATGAATAGCTGTTCTCAGTACAGGAATAGCAGGAGGATCTGCAGGTTAACCCCTCACTGAATTCAGAGACACACAAAATTGGTTTGCAAAAAGGAAGGTTGGCAAACTGAGAAAATGTATTAGAAACAATAACAACTGATGTGACAAAAAACAAAGTGAATAATCAAGCAGAGAAAGGAAGCTGTTACAAAGTAATAAGAGGTGCACAGCTTTAAAATTCGGTGAAACAAGACCAGAGGGACAAAGCATTCAACACTCCGCTGCAATATGCTATCTGAAAAGTGTTGGCCGATAAGACACTAAAGAAGTGTAATGCACTCATAATGAATGCAGTTAAAGAAATCCCCCACCCAGCCTTGATGCTTTTTCTGGCTCCCCCACCCTCCACCCTCCTACCCCTAGGCCAAAGCTCCCCAGCTCCCCAGAATGGAGTCATTAGCCGGGTGCTAATGGTTTCAGACTTTCTAATTGAATGGGAACCCATTGATCTGTAGGTAGAGAGAAATGGTTCTTTTCATTGCCTCAATATGGGTCTGCACAGCATTTGTCTCCATTCAAAATTAAAGGCCATACACGTTTGAGATGCAAGGTAGAAGTAGGTGTGCACACACATGGGGGAGCAGCATTTGCATACAAACAAATGTGTATGTTCAGAGGCAAAAATCACAGAAAGTTAGAGTCATGTCGACACACATGCACACCCGAGCACATACATGTAGATCTGCTCTCCTCTGTGTAGCCTTAAGGGCTCCCATTGTGAGACTAGCAGACTTTAATCTGTGTTCGCTCCCAGAGTTATCCTGGTGGGAGACTGTGCTCTTCACATCTTTTTAAACACTGCAACAACAACAAGGGGTTGCCTGGGGCAAACGGGGTCACAGAAGCAGCTTAGTAGAGATGTCAACTGCCGAGCAGTCTGTGCGCATGTTGGAGGTTGAAGTACATAGGGCTGGAAACTATTGTAATACTGATAAAGCAATATGGGAGATACTTTAGTAGATTATCCTACATTTATGTAGAGTCTACACATGAGTCACACTCAGTGTCTTTATGTAAAGCCACTGATAAGTGCTGTTTGTGTGCGTGTTGTCTGGTAACTTTGCTCTTTTGAGATGACCAGGATGATTCAGATAAACACACAAGGGGGAAGGGAACAACTTCTAGAATGGCCAAAAACCACCAAAAAATGTGACTGGTGGTTAGTCATCTCTTACACTGTAATATTTTCCACTTAGCTGACATAATGGGAATGTTAATGATTTTATTCATGTTTCAATTAACAAAATCAACTGGATAGTGTGTGTTAGTAGGAAATGTACTTCTCCACCAAGTGATAAAAATTGGACTCCTTTGAGTTGCGAAAATGAGAGTATGTGTTATTATGCAATCACTATTATTGCAACTGGTTGTGCAATAGTGGAGGTTATTAGTTGTGTGTCCATATTTAGTGTTATTTTTGTGGAGCTCAGTGTGCCTGATCCTGGACACTGATGCTGACTTCAGTTGCACCCACCGAATGTAGTCAGTAGGCCTTCATTAACAACTCAGTAAATTTTCACAAACAACTGTTTATGTTTAAGTATTGGTAGTTTTGTGTGCATGTATGTGTATGTGCGTGCATGTGTGTGTTTGTGTGTGTGTTTAAGAGTCAAACGCCAGCTGGTTCTGGTTATCAAGCTGGAATTCACTGTAAAAATTACAACTTTTTTTTTCTTTTTTCCCCCTCGTGCTTTACCCCAAACCGCACATGCACACACTCATGCACACACACACACAAACACACCACGTGCACACACAAACCCCATAATTATCCAGCTCCATTGCCTCTCCATGAGGAGGCTCTTGCTGTAGCTACTTCTGGAGAATATGTATTTTACTGCTAGATGCAACAACAAATGAGCTCACGCTCACCCTGCACCCAACATCAGCAGACGTGAGCGGATGTTGAACCTGATTCAAAACAAGGTCTTTGATATAAATTCATAGAGGACAGCTCCATCTAGATAATGAAAAAGTTCTACGTCAAGAGCCTCAGCATGTGTCAGGTTTAAAGACCCCTTATGAGCTGAGTGACATCACGTCTGGGAGGGACCTATAATAACATATCTCTCGCTCTCTCTTTCCCTCTCTCTCTCTCTGCAGATTATCTCTAGATAAATAGCATGTGTGTGAGCATGTGTGCATGATACCATATAAAAAACGTGCCTTTGTGCATACCTCTGTGTGCCTCTGTGATTTTGTACCGCACGGTATGTTTGTGTATGTTGAGGGATATAAGTGAGGTGGTGGTGCGTCGCGAGGTGAGCACCGATTGGAGAAGGAGCCAGCTGCAGAAACACTGGAGGTCTCGTCTAGACTTTCTAATGAAACTGTGGTTTCGGCTACAAGGGTGAACAGCGAGTGTGTGTCCTTTTTTAAAATTTAGCATCTGAATCTCATCACAATCTGATCAGTTCTGTCTGTATCTCCACCCAGACTTTAAACGAAATAATCTGAGGAGCATATACTGAGGTTGATCACTAGTAACAACACATCAGTTGCCTCTTTAGAGCTTTCAAGAAATCTTTTATAAGAGGTTCCTCTGTGGTCAGCTTTCACCTATGCCAGCATCTTGCATCTGGTAGCCATTTTGTGCCAGCAGCACAGCCAGAGTTTCCAGAGAGGTAAACCACAGTGGCAGAAGGTGGAGAAACAGCAATAGCCCACCCAGGGGTCGATAACCCACAACAGCCCTGTCTGTCACAAACTACCGATAAATACACTCACCGCTGCGGCTCTGTTTACCGACAACAAAACATGTATACATTAAACCCCTCTCCAGTGGTTGTAATTAAGGAATTTCAGTCAAACAACACCCAAGTTAAATGCAGTGAGAGCGTACATGTGATTAGTGTTACAGCTGTAAGATGCACATGGCCATATCCTTGTTATTTCCTGCATTTTATCTGGATCATTTTACTGCCCCGCAGTATCCAGAGGCAATGCCAGCCTATGTTCCAAGTATATGCATGTCTTTTTTTTGGTTTAGTGTGTGTGTTGGCGTGGCGTAACCTTCATCTCTCCTCACCCTCCAAAGTCCACTGTCGATAGCCTCCCTGGACTTTGCCAGGCCCCTTTCGCTGGGAGACAAACACGAGAGCCAAGCCTGCCTGCATGCTCAGAGGTCCTCAGGAGAAACACCCTCAGCTCATGTATCAAGCACACTGTATTGCTCTGAACAATAGCAAAGGTGAGGAGTTCATTCTATCAGCCTGGCTGGAGGGGGATAAAGTTCACGAGACGGACGTGAGAGTGAAACTGACGCATGGACGCGACGTGGTAGGAGCTGATCACCTTTATGGTCGGAAGCCATTAACATTAAACAGGCGTGTTGACTGAGTGTGAGCCAAGTCGTTCTGTCAGTGAAGTGTGCTTTCACAGGCTCCTTGACATAAGGCAGCAACATATGAAGACGGCCATCAAATAACATTTTAAGGACTCTTAAAGGGACTTGCCACTGAAGCGAAACTGATTTGATTGGATAATAAAATAAAAAAAATATAAGCACAAGTTTAGCTCCCGGGATTGTCATTGGTTTAACCTTGATTTGATGTTATGGAGTGGCATGAAATAGACTCTTTCAAAGAATAACCGCAATATTGCCTTGGCCTGAGCGGGACATTCTTTCGGAGGCGGGAACCCTCGGGTCAAAGTCGAGAAGTCTGGAAAAATGAGAAAGACACTGAGCGAGACCAAGAAGGAAACATGAGCTATTTGAAAGGCGATGAGAGACAGAGAGTGGAAGGGATGAGGAAGAGAAAGAGAGAGATGACATAAACAGACAGAGAGGAACAGAGATAGAGAGCGACTGAAGGTGAACTGCAGCTCTGGTCTGGCTCTGGGCCTCGCCTCTGTTCTGGAGTCTCTCTCCCATCCACAGTGACATGTGGTTTCACGGCCATTACCACACCACATTATAACGCTACGTGCCATAATGCGAGGCGTCCATATGTACTCCACTCTCTGCTGGCTCCATAAAACACACAGGCCCAACTGTTTTTGCTGGTGTCAATGTGTGCTATCGAATCTAATTTAACTCCTTTTTTGTCCTCATTTCATCGAGCGTAAATCTCAAACCTCCAAAGTTGAAAGATAAAAGGGTCCATGCAGAACCAGCGGAGTTTTTGATCCAAGCAATCGTGTCTGATGTTTCATATTGTTCAAATCTGTCATTCCCCTTTACAGAGGTCACCATCTGCACGTTATTTAGTAAACCAGTACATAATAAATGTCAAACTTTGCGAAAACCATGAAATGACAAAAATGCTTAGTTGCCATTACGCGATCTGAGAAGCCAAAGGGGAGTTCAGGCACAATTAAAGCTTTCTTCGATTCTCTATTGTTTTTTTCCCCACTCTGTTACTGTCTGTCTATGTGTGTGTGTGTTTTCAGTGCATGTTTGTGTGTGTGTCCTGGGATGAGGAACAGAAGGTCTCTGCAGGGCTTGCCTGTGTGGGTGGACTCTGGGATTTACCGTGAAAACAACCAAAAAGCCAAGGACATTTCCTAAATAGGCACTCACATCGTACAGTACAGGATTTGGTCACCTGCTCTGTGCTGTATTTGTGTCTATATTTATGTTTGTATGTGTGTGCTTTTAGTTTAAAGGGAGAAAAGAGATTTTTTTAGCACAATGTAGTAATGTCCATCATTCATTTGTAGATATGTGTTTTGTTTATAGCAAATAGGCATGTCCGATAGTGGCACATCAGTTTTATTGCACACAGAGGAAGAAAAGCAGCTCCAGCTCCCTATAAAGGCGTCTGTGTGGGCGTGTAAAAATCTACTTATCTATCTCAGCTCAGATGATTATTTTGTCCGTGGCGACTGGTTGACAATAAGCCTTCTCACAGAGAGCTAGATTGTGTCCTTCGGTCTGATAGTTAGACAGTAGCTGTTGAAACACTCTGCTCTGCCGCCTGAGCTGCAGCCAGATAAGTGGAAGACAAAGACACTATTATATTGTCACACGTGGCTCAGAGACATTACAACTCAACACAATGCTGTCCTGCTGCAGGCTGCTGTGGCCGTGGGCCTGGATACGGTCTGAATGCAGAACCATGCGTGTAGAGTTTAACTCCAGATTATCTGTTACTGATATGGAGTGATTCATGAGGACTTGTGGATGTATATCTCTTATTGGATGTCTTGGTTTTGGGTGCTATTGTTAATACTGAATATAAATAATGTGATATTATGACCATGAATAATGTTTGTCTTTCCAGCATGCCTAAATGTGGGAGCTGCATGAAATCTGATAAAATACCTCAGGTGATGTCACTTGAGTCAGCATTGGTTGAATGCAAGTCTTAAAGAGAAACAAAACAAAACTTGGAGTGTGGATTTAAAAACAAATGAGTTCATCAGACTTCTGTAGTTCAATCCTCATGTCTGCTGTAGGCTACCGGTTCAAAGCTACATTGTCAAAACACCTGAATCAAACTGAGCGTGCTGCTGGTTGAATGTCAGATAATGTGGGCACAAGGTTTTTGCGGAAGAGGAGTAAGAAGGATTTGCTCACCACAGATGCCTCCCTTTTCTATTTTTTTATTCATCATATCAACCATTTTCCTTTTGTTTCTCTTCAGGAAAGAAGAGAAAAGATTTATTTGATGTGCTGGACCAGGCAGCCGTCTCTCTGGACCTTTTTGCTAAACGGTAGCTAGAGTTTATTTGCACAGAGCTGATGTCCACCAGATGGCTGGAATCACTGGACCTGGTTCTTGAGCTGTTCCCATGGCAACCTCTCTGGAGCAATGGACAGTAATGGACCTCAAGTAGCCGAGCCGCCTCAGGTCAGGCACAGGTCAAAAGACTGTAAATGCTACTGCAGGTTCACTTGGCTACTCCCTTTCTGTGTTTGATCCGCAATGTTGTTTAACCCATGCACGAACTGAAAGAGAGTAGGTGGCTCTAATGTTTCCAGGATCGAAATCAGAAGAAAAATCTCTAATAGAGAAAGTGCGATCTCTTTAAGAAAGAAAAGCAACACAAGAGAGGAATTGTGAGTTATACTTGTGACATAAAGGGTGGAAATGTCTAACGTCACAGCCCAAGAATAGACTGATATGACAGGATTCAGAGGTAAATGTGTTTTTGCCTCTTCCTGGATATGAGCTGAATATGAGCGGAGGGGAAATAGAGGGATAATACTGGTGGTGATCAGGGCCTGGTAGAATGGCCCATGATGGAGAGCTATAAATAGCTTCACTTGGACACTCATCTTGGCTCCTGCCCCATCCTCCTGCACCACCCTCTGCTCTGCTGTCCCACACCTCCATCCTCTCCCTGTCCTTCCCCAATTCCACCCCCTCCCCGCATGTCTCCATCCCTCCCTCGTTCCCATATAGCACCTGCTCCGACACCTCCTCTGCCAACTGGCTGATGTCATGCTTTGGTACCGGACAGACGTCCTCACGCTTAATTCTGCCCTACTAAATGGCAGCCAGTGCAGAGACGACCAGGCATACCCACACACACACACAGACGTTGCCTCCTCCGGTGTGTGTGCTTCTCTCACGACACACTGGCCTGGCGTGACCATTCGTTTTCAATATGAATGTCTGTGAAATATCCTAAGTTGTTTGGGACCTTGTTCAAGCATTTTTACAAATAACTTAAGGTTCAGGGCCACAGTTATGATTTTTTTTATTACTGATACATACTCAACTTATTCTTGTGATTTAAAAAAAAAATCTATTAATTGTTTAGTCAGTAAAATGATTTGAATAACACCCAGCACAATTTCCCAGAGCCAAGTTGACGTCTTCAGTTTTTTTTTTTTTTATTTCTGACCAAGTTTTCTAAACTTCCACATTCCTGAACCTGATACCGTTGAAAGTTTGTCATATTTTGTCATTTTCAGTAACAGGGAAGAAATGACAAGAAATTACAAAAAATGACAAGAAATCACACAAATAAGGAAGCAATAAAGATCCCAAGCTGGATGTGGTTCATGATTGCCATCTCAGCCCTTTAGTCACTGACACTGGCATTTTCACTTGATGAAGGACTTAAATCATTTAATTAAACTCATTTTCTGCCAATCAACTAACAGCTCACTAATTGTTTTTGTATTTCTTGCTTCGGCATTTCTTATATACGTGAAAACATATATATATATATATATTCTTCCAATTTTAATTTTAACTTAAATTTGATTTGCTTTTGTTTTCTTGATACAGAAAGAACACAAAAAATAAGGCTAGATGTAGCTGATGTTAACAAAATACTGAATGAACTTCTTTTACACAACAGTTTTGGTAGTGTCCTTGTGATGGGTTGTATAAGTGGTCTCATTTTCCATTAAGCTCTTGTTGAATTCTCAGAGCATGTGGGAGCCTTTCAGTATTGCACATCTCTTCAGCAATGTCTAACCACTATTCCAGAGTAGGGGATCAACTTGTATTAAACTGAGGTCAAATTAATGTTTAAC
>JAOXYL010000050.1:16982637-17001442 GCA_028564955.1 Terapon puta | reverse complement strand
ACGCACGCACGCACGCACGCACGCACGCACGCACGCACGCACGCACGCACGCACGCACGCACGCACGCACACACACAAATCTACAGATTCCCTTTATAAAAGTGCCCACTCTTCCACACTCCTTCGCATTCTGCCACTTTATTTCTCTGCTCTCAATTGTCAATTTCTCTTTATTTTTATGTGCTTTTTTATTTGCTCACAGGAAATGCAGCACTGATTTACAGCAGAGAAGGTTTCTGGCTGAAATGAGGGGGAAAGAGCTGCAACTCAGTTGTAATCTTTCCTCTCTCTAACAATATCTCTCCTGTTTGTCAGTACTCCTCACCTTCTGCTTCCCCCTGTCTGCTCTTGTCTGCATTTTGTACATCTGTGTGTCTCCAGCCCTGTTCTGTTAATATTTACTTACGCTCAGCTGTGCAAGAACTAGACCCCGTTCCCGCAAAGATACACAGACACGGCTCACAGACTTCAGTTTGGTGGAGAACTGCTTGTTCTCTAACCCATGTCCATACAGTACAAATCAAATAAAAGTTGAGGTTTAGAATGGATTCGTCACATTTGTAAGAAAAATAGTTTTGTTTTGTTTTCTTCTTCCTCACAACAGTGACCATAATTCAAAGCCTTTTATTGCTTTTGCAAGAGTACTCCATCTCTGTTTATATGTTTTCCAGCTGCGAGGTCATGCAGGCCAGATTGCTGTGCGTCCTGATGTAATTAATGTATTTATAAGGCAGCAGGGGAGGAGCAGAGTGAATGACAGTTAAGTGAGGAGCAGAGCAAGCTGAGGCCCTTGAGTTTGTGGAGCCGCTGAGGCGTCCGTGCCTGGAGCCTGCTAGTAAAACATTTTTGACCCCCTCATTATGGCCCATTTAGAGGATCAGAAGTTCCTAAAACAACTTGTCTACATTTCTTGACATGACTCTTGCATGCAGTCATGAGGTCGCAGCTTGGAACCAGGTCTGTCTGGTTGAAGCTGGAGCCGGCTGCCACTTCCATCCTCTGTCATCCTCACACGGCTGTGACGAGGGCTTGCAACATCATCTGCGGCCGAGGGTTCGGTTTAAGAGGAGGAACCGTGAATCACAGCACATCTCCCTCTTGTCTCGCTCTCTCGCCGTCTCCCTCTCTCGCCGTCTCCCTCTCTCTCCCTCTCTGTCTGTCTCCCTTCTTTTATCTGTCTCTCTCCCTCTCATAGACATTCACACTGACTTGGGGCCAGGCACGGTTTGAAATTCCTTTTGAAAACCACAGTCATCACCAGTCACCCACCCCACCCTAATAGCCCCTCGCTGACTGCCTTGTGCACGCACGCACACACATACATGAATGCACACATTCTTAAGACCCTGTTTATTTGAAGGAACTGAAAGAAGGCCTTCCTCATCTACTCTTCTGTTCCCTCTTGTCATGAAATAAACGTTGTGCACATGTGAATGTGTGTGCATGTATAGATATGTGGGTCAGATACTCTTATGTCAAGACGAATCAATCATCAAATCAATCATTTTTGAGGTAAACAATCACCTAAAATCAAAGAGAATCTGAACAGACCAATATATTCTGCACATTTAATTCAGCTCTATAGTCTCCTGTATGAGACTGTATAAGTCTCATTCAATTATTCAGTTGGTGTATTAAGATTGGTCTTGTTTATTATTTTGTCTGAAGACTTATCTGCGATCATCTAGTTTTTTTATGCGGTGCCATTTCTGTTTCAATTTGTTTAATTTTTGCCCAGTGACATATTTTTGTTTTATCTAAATTGGGATTTTGTTGTTAAATGAAGGATATTTAGATACAATTACAATTCACATCACAATTATCAGTGCTGTAATTTGTACATACACACATGTGTACACAAAGACAAATACACTGGTGAGTTTAAAATAAAACTATATATGCACCTATGCTACTTCTCTCACTCTCTCTGTCTCACACACGCTGAACTAATTCTTCACCTCCTCCAGAAGTGATGCGACATGAAGCTGTGATGTAGCAGAAACACAAATGACAGCATGAGACTGTAAGGGACAACGCAGCAGTCGTATCCTCACTTAGTTTTTATCTGCTCATTTATTAGTGCTATTTTAGATTTTCTAAAGTGGCTGATGTGCATGTGTCCCCATTTATTTATTTTTACACCGCTTAGTTTGCATCAGCAAAGTTCCTTGGGATGATTTACGTAGGCTACACACTGCATATGTCGACAAACGACTAATGAGTCTTTAAGGTACTGCGGGTGCATTAAAGCAATGAAAAAAGAAAAAAAGGCTAAATTTTCACTGTTGTTATTATCAGGTACTTCAGAACTGGTTGGGGCCAGATTGCACTGAGCCATTGTCTTCCTGGTATTTATTTATAAGCTGGTCACTCTACTGACCTCTCCTCCAGCTCTCTTTTCCTCTTCTCTGCTTTACTTATCACACTATTAACGCTTGGTCATTCTTTCCATTAGTTCACACGCTTTTTTCCTGTTCTGGTTCTGACAACGTGACTGCTCGCGCCGTCCTGTCCAGCGAGGGCCGGCTGGAACAAAAAACGCTGAGTGAATTCCTCAAAATTTTTCCACTGAAACCATGATGTGAGGGCCACCGGCGTCGAGTTTCGATGTCGTAATATTCGTTAACAGTTGCTCGCTCTAGAAGTGAGTCAGGGTCAAAATGAGGAAGAGGTTAGCAAGAGAGATGAAAAAGAAGATGAATAGCGGCAGCAGACGCGGTCCTCCCTCCTTTCAGTTCCGATAAATGGCAACTTAGTGTGTGTCACGCTGTGGATTGCAGGTTAACTGTTCCTTTGATTCATAACAGAATGTGTGAAAAAAAGACCTCAACACAAGACAATGAGAAGGAAATGAGAACTGAAATATTTCATTAGTTGTGTATGCCAGTATATACTGAAATGTCACGAGCAAGCTTCAGACAAAACCCAAAAGTCATACCTTGGGGGGGAAAAAAAAATTTAAATGCCCCCCTTGCACCAGCGCTTATCAGAAGAGGAGATAAACTAATAATTTCCCACAATATCACTTGTTATGCAGTCATTGTTTTTTACTTTTGTGGTTCAGATCTGACTGATTCAAACCTTGATGGGCAATTCTAAGTTGGTGTGTGTATGTAATTAAAGCTGTGTTTATGCATTTGTAAGTGTGTGTGTGCACGTCTGCGTGACCACATGTTTGGCACAGTTTAATCTTATCAGATGAAGGATTAGTCTCCTTGACACTGACTCGCGCACATACACAGAACTACTTGTAAAAGACTTGTAAAAGTGTTGCTATGCATACTGCTCTAATATCTGTGATGAGATCACCTCTCAGCACCAGAAGGACAGGAAATCTTGGTGTGGTAAATCATTACCTCACTGGCTCTCGTATCATCCATAGTTAATTGCTGCCAAGATTACACAGACAACGCGTGCTGTTGGAGGTGGTGGTGAGTGGTCACATCTCGAACATGGGATCTTTTTGTTGTTTTAACTATATACTTAAATTTATGAATATGAGGGGCCTTCACAACTTTGGCTTGTTGAAATATCTGATGTTTCATTGCACAAGCCTCACATTAAACTTATAAATCTTTTCGCAAAATCCCATTTGTGGCTCCAGCAATGACCATTTAATGTATTCAATGTGAAAACTGAGTAATTTCCTCTCTATTCAGTTGTTTTCATCGTTAGTGGCCAATTCTGTCACACACAAGGAATTCACAGGAAACACTGTGTGTATGTCATGTAACATTACTATCTGTAAATTTGTCTCGCTGATAACTCACTGTTTACTGTTGGCTATCAGAGTAAGATTAAGTTAGTAAAGGGGAAGTCCACAGTTTTGTTGTAGAGCACTTTTGTGGTTCCCGGAGGACCTGCACAAAATCTGATAAATTGCTGAAGTGATGCCACTTCATGTCAGTAAATGATGTGTCTGGTTTGTTTGTGAGTAAACAAAATCTGATAGAAGATGTTACTGCTAATGTAAACTGAACTTTTTCTACTGCTGCTTGTCCACAGTAAAAGCAATCTCAATGCAAAACTTGCAGTGGAATTTATTGGAAAGTGCTCTGTAGAAAATGCAGTGTCTTCATTCCAGAGGTTTCCAAATTGGGATCTGGTCATTTTCAGTGGATCACTTTGAAATATTACAGGGAATAACAGAACAAGATGGAGCAGCCGCAGTGAGATGTTAGATAAAGAGCTGCAGTTACAACTCCTGTTACTGTGTTCTGCTGTTGGGGTAAAAGCTGGGGTAAAAAACCATGTGCAGTATTAATCAATCAAGCTGCGGTGGCTCACGATGGAAACAGGCCAATTATTGACTTTCTTCTTTATTAAAACAATGTGAGTTTGTTTGTCTGCACTGTAAACGGATATACCAGTTTCTTTTATGCTGTGTTTCTGACAAAATAGCCTCTCAAAGAGTGTTCGCTGCCCCGAGACCCTAGGACTTGAACGAAAAAAACACATTAGCTATCACTATGGTGTTACCAAATTGAGAAGGAGTGATATCTTAGGGATTATGCTTTATGTTGCTTGTTCTTTACATAGCTTTGACAAAAATGGAACAGTGTTTGAGATCCTGAAATAGCCTTCTTGAAATAACATTTTCTGTCTGATGTACAGAGGTCAGCAAACTGGACGACGGACCTCAGCACTGTAGCATCCTAGACTTTCAGCTTAGTCATGACCCGAGCGAGGGCACGTGTACAGTAGCTTTTCCACTGTGTAATGCTTTCGATGTGCTGAATCAATCCGATGTTAAGAGTTGCATTTCCCACTTTCCCCTTTTTTCAATGTTATTTAGCACAAGTAAGCCCGTGTCACAGTCACGTTGTTTCAGAAAAGTTCATCAACAGGATGCAGCTGATGCAGAAGTCAAGGAGCAGTGCTGTTTCACAACCCTGCAGATTGTTGAAGCTGCTGGGCAACTTCCCATCCGCGCGCAAGGCAGCTGGAGAGGAGAGTGTTTGCAGAGGAGTTGACTGCAGTCTCAAAAGACACAGCTTTTTATTCAATATTATTTAATCAAGATGTGTTTTGTACTCTCCTCTGCTTTGCAATAAATCTGTCCCCCGTCTCTCATTCCCTCTCTCTCTCTGTCTCTCTCTCTCTCTCCCCCTCTCTCTGTCTTACAGTACAGTACAGAGGGCTGGGTAATTACTTTGCGCTCCAACCCTAAAATAACACGACTGGCCCAATTACAGTCTGGGCCTCATTACACAGCCTCGCAGAACAGAGAAATACTAGACCATTCAAAACAAAGAGGGAAAGCGGAGATGTAAGGAAGGACAACATTTAGACGGCAGGTGTTGATTTAACTCGTCTGCGAGGGGAGTGTCCAGGTGGCACAGTGGAGTAGGGTACATGCCATGTCCTGTCCCGTCCCGTCCTGGCTACGTGATGGGTTCAGTCTCTGGCACATCTCTGCTCTCCGTTCTTTCTATCCTTTCCATTTTGGACTGTATAAAACCATTGGCCAACGCGCATCCCGTCGCAGGTTCAAATATTTATCCTCCTGTTAACCCAAGAAAACTTTACTCTCTCAAACACACCTATGGTACACTTTCCCTTTCGACCCATGGCCTCTGGTGTGGTCAGGGTTGGGTAAGCCTGGGTCAGTGCCAGAGGAGCCTGTTTACGTAAGACTCTTCAAAGGGAGGCAGTGAAAGAGCACACTGTACAAGGGAAGGGAAGTGTAAATACCAGCCTGATGTTGGCATAACACATGCTCGCCCCATACATACATTACATATGGCTGGTGAAAAAAAAAAGTTAGAAATATATATTTTACATATGTGCACATACAAATAAAGAACATATGCGACTTAGATTTTATGGTTGAGGACATTGCATTCAGCCTCGAAGAAAAAAAAAAAAAACAGCCGTGAACCTCCCCTTTATGAATTCCTAGAAACCCAGAGTGTTCTGGTGTAGATGTGATGTTGTTTGACTTGCTGTTATGGTTAGGCACTGTATCCCAAATTAGACTTACCCTCCTTTTTTCTCCCTGCTGACCACGGCTTGACAGGAAAAGCCTGCCAGTGTTTTCTGCGTATACGTATGTTTGCATATCTGCCACTGCGTACATGTTGGTCTATATGTGAACATGCGCTGAGTGTATTTATATGCACACATACGAGTGTAAACTTTATTGCTGGATACTAGAAAAATGTTTCGTTTCTTTTTTTCTTGCAACCATTTTATAGCAGCTAAAGGTGTCATGTGGCGGTGAAAGAGGCGGTTTGACAGCGCTGCTGATCAGACAAGACAGAACATGGTTCTCACACTTACTCACACACACCTGACTAACTGACTAGGATCTGGCTGAGGGCCAAAGGAAATTTTCTGGGGAACTTTGAAAACACACCTAAACATAATTTTGTATGTGCGTTATATGTGTGCTAAACTGTTGACCCCACTTTTTGAGGAGATCAGGATAGAAGTAGGACAAAAACAATCAAAGGTCTTTGGGAGAAAACGAGATCTGAAAAGTTATGTGTGAAAGGAGAGGTAAAAAAGAGCACAGGGGTGTGCTTTGAAGGAGCTGGATAGCAGAGAAGGGGGCGGTGGTTGAAGGGAGAGGGGGCGCTGTGTGTCTGTTTCAGTGCCTGGCACAGCTTGGCCTGGTTAGGCTCCAGGCCTCTCTGGGGGAGCCAAGTCTTCTCCCCAGGCGCTGCCAACTCCCTGTGGTGGTGTAGCTACATGTTCAATTATGCTCTGGAGCCTGCCTGTCTTTACCTATGCCTCATAGGAAAACACTCCTAACCGTGTATGTGTGTCAGTGTTTGTGTGCTAAGAAAAGGGTGTAATGAAGAAATCACGGTTTTGTGGTTTTAAGAACAGGAGAATTCTTGTGAGTTAAGGCTTCATCTGAAATCTAAACGATCCTTGATTGCAGTGGCTGCTGCTGTTTTGTTTCAATACAAACAATTTTTGTTCCCATAGGACTGTATGAAATTTTAGAAAGTATATGTTGATTCAGTCATTGGATACAGCATGGCAATAAGAAAAGAAATGGTTCTTCCTATGCTGTCATCTTTTCCAGGAAAATAAAATGGACACGTTGGAGTCTTCATATAACGTGGCAGTGCAGTACGCACAGAATGAACACTGTAGGTGTGTGAGTACATAAACATCTGCAGGATGAAGACCGTGAGAACAGTCCTCATCTTCCATAATTTGAAAAATCACCTTTTTAAGAAAAATCACATCTCCTCCTCTCTGTCGTCTGTCACAGTGTACTTTGGAAAATCTCATGTGGAAATTTTCATTAAATTGGGATGCATGTGGCTGCATTTGCGTGTGCATGCACACATGCCTGCAGGAGTGTGGATGCATTCCTGTGGGTATGTAAGTGTGTGCATGTGTGTGGCGGCAGCTCGCTTGCGTATCTGGAGGCATCCTTAAGGGGAGGGGGAGCAATTATCACTGCCAATAAAACAACAACAAACAAACAATCATTGTTCTGGGCCTCACCTTGTTGTACCACACCCCTCCATAAACCTTATTTCACCAGGACGACTGACACTGAGAATGTGCTGCGCTGTGCTGCCTAAGCACTCTCCCTAAATAGCATTTATGTAGTTGGCGTGCTGCTCACACGTGTACCTGTGGGCGTGCTTATGTCAATTACATACGTGCAACATATGCAGGGGCATCCATGTAAAAGCACATGCATGCTCCGTGCACACATGTCCCTAGTTGTGATTTCAATCAACGCCACAGGGGTAACTTTGCTTTTTATATACCTCATCTTCTGGCCTCAGCAAAAAAAAAAGAAACATAGAGCACATTAAGTATTGATTTGGGGAGAGAGTATCCCTGTGTGTGTGTTTATGTAACACAACAAGCATAGCCATTGTCAACATACAGAGTTGGGAATATTCATACATTAGTTTCTTTTTTCTTTTCCAAAATGATGTGGTCTTTTGTGTCTATAGTTTGTTTCATTTCCCAGTAGCTGAATTGTTAATCCCTTGTGTCCAGGTGTTAATGTGTTTAGTATTTTGAATTTAAGAGTTACTGTGAAACATTTGTTTAAAACAAAGAATACAAACGCCTGAATTGGTTCTTGCTTGATTCCCCATCAGGCTGGCGCGTGCGCGCAGGTTTATTCAACGTGGCAAAAGTTTTTATGACTGTTCTGAGCGGCCACACTCAGAGGTGCGGTGAAAAGCCGGTTGTAATAAAGAGGGGCGAGATACAAAATTAATTTAAATATGGTGATAACGCTGCACATTTTCAAACAGGCTCTCCTGGAAGGCATTTCAGGAAGTAGCTGTGTAAAGAAGAAAAAGGGGGGCTGAAGGGAGAACTTCAAACTCTACTAACTTTCTCACCTGGCTCAGCGCTGTGAGAAGTGGGTGTGAATGTCGTATTGTGGATTTTGGAAAGTTACAGAAATTGTTGGTGGGGGGAGGGTTTTAGCACTTTTTCTGACACATACTGGCACCTGCTCAAACAGAAAAAGTCAAAAGTCCAGTTGTGGGCGCACAGGTGGCTCAGTGGTAAAGTGCATGCGCCCGTGTATGAGGCCATGAACTGCAGTGGACTCTAGTTTGATTCCCAGCTGGGGTCTCTGTGCTGTATGCCCCCCCTCCCTCCCTCCCTCCCACTTTCCCTGTCTGTCTTCAGCTGTCCTATCTATAATGATAATAAAAAAATAATCCAGTTCTAACACTGTCAAAGAGCAGGTTCTGGTAAAAATAAAAATGAGTAATTAATAGGCTTAAATCCAGGTTACTTCTTTTTCTTGTTCCTTCATCTCCCCATTTTATACCCTCTTCTCCATCTGTCTTTTTCCTCCACACTTTCTTCCTCCCAATTTAGCTAATTTGTTAAAACTTCATGTGCGATCCCAGGAGACCGCAAATGTGCACCCTGCTGGAGTTTTGTTTAAACTGCATAATGGCAAAATGTCCCTTTGGAGTGGAGCGTGGCCGCGTCTGTGTGTGTGTGTGTGTGTGTGTGTGTGTGTGTGTGTGTTTCTGAAAGCATACCCACAACGTATCTGTGCGGCATGCATGCATATGGTGTCTGACATACATGTAAGCAAGCTGGTGTATCCATGTGTGGTTCATCTGTGGAATATCCCTGCAGACTTCTGTTTTGTTTACGTCTTATTACCCCAGCAAGCCCAGTCACTGGGGAACTACATTTGTAAACATGATGCCTGGAGATGCCTGCATTACGTGTGTGTGTGTGTGTGAGAGAGAGAGAAATCTCAAGAGGTAATTTCCCTCAGTTTGTTTTCCCTCTTTAACTGAATATAAGAGTAATATATGTCCCTGCGTTACAGAGAAGTGGTGTGTATTTTGACTGCCTTCGAGCTCCTCTGAGATCTGCCATATGAATGCTCAGAGACGTGCGCTAAATTCTCTTAAAAGCTTTATTGATTACTCCTAATTATTTAAATAAACACTACGTCCTCTAATGCATTGGTAGGCATCAACCCCAGCAGTTAGGATACCCCACTTCGGATCAGTGAGATCTGTTCAGCTGATTTACAGCGAAGCGTGAAATGCACCAACTTGTGCCTGTGAGGTTTCCTCTGTCTTTGCGTGCTGAAAGTGTTGAACTGGGCTCCCGCCGGTTTGTTTGGTGCTGACCAATCAGGCATGCTGGATATGGACACAAACTGACATCAAAGACATGACACTGCCACCATTCAGACTCATGGCCTACTTATCTTGCCCTCTGTCTCTCTCTCTTTCTGTCTGTCTGGCTGGCTGTCTCTCTTTCTCTTTTAGTTTAGTTTATATTCATGCAAATCATGCAAAATCAAGATTGTGATTGATCAAAGAAATTTAAGCCACCTAAATATACTTTACAAAGTAGTATCAGTGTGATGTGCAGTACATTACTATATAGTTTTGTATTTTCCACTGATGGTTTAGCACCGGATGATCCCTGATTGCAAGGAGGAGTTTCATAGATAAAACTGGGAAAATATCATGTTTCCCTGTCTGCCACCTTATATGAAGGATATCCTTTAATAAATTATCACAGTAATTAATCCTGTGACCCTGTTGCAGCTCTTTTGCTTAATTGTTAAACAATTCTCTGTAATTAAGTGCTATATTACTGTTCAATCAGTCTGTGACATCATCAGTCCCCCAATGACACAAATGGTATCGCTCAGAAATACCATATTGCCTTCTACGCTTAAACTGATACATTTTTAATAATCCTTGTATACTAAAGGTAAATTTGTCTGCTTTTCTTGACTCTGAAAACCTCAGAGCTGGAGAAGAGCCTTCACTCATTTGTGAAGCTACCAGGACATTTTGACAATACCGACCTGACTTTTCTGTCTTTGTGAGCTGCAGAACTGTGTACAAAAAAAGAGCAAAAACCTCTGAACAGGTTCGTCTTCTTTTGAGGTGTTTCTTGTTTAAATGCTTTTCTCCCGTTTTTAAGTAACATGCTGCTTCATGTCTTGTGAGACTCGTCTGTCTTGCAAAGCTATTAGTGCAGACACTCGTCAGATTTTAAATGCTGGGAGCTATCTGGACTATTATAGCCCTCTTCCACTGGCCCAGTATAGCCAGCCCACGCTGTAATCATATGCATTTCTACTGCACCTCCACAGCAGGGGATAACCCTTATGACCTGCAATATTGTGGCTCTGCTTGGGAGCGAGGCCAAACAGCGTCAGCCTCCACCCTTCGCTGGGCCGAGTTACTGCCCTGAGCTAATGTGGTCAGGAGACTGGAGAGAAATTACCGTCATCAAACGTCGCGCTGCGTTCAACGTTAAGTCTGCAACAGTTTGATTCGGATTTCCTGCACTTACTTTTATTTAACAGGTAGCCTCAATGTTTCATGATCTAAATGTAGGCACTTTTGAAAGGACTCTAGAAATGAGGGAGGAGATAATAGTTGCTACAAAAGTGAGTCAGTTGTTCATATCCTTGTTCTTCCATCACTTGCAGGACTGTGAAGAAGGGAAACTGGGCGAGAAACGGTTAATGTCTTTCACAACGTCGAGCCAGTGATCTGTCTCACCCTCTCCTCTCCTTTACTGTCTGTCTCTCTCTGTCTGTCAGCCCACAAAGGAGTCATGCAGCTCGCAGGCCGTGACACTCTGACCAACATTAGTGCAGAGGTGTGCAGGGCAACACACACTCCCATATCCCTCTGACTGTTCCCACAGCAGGGCAGACACCGGGCTGTTTATTTAACAGTTAGCCTGGGGGAGGGGGAGGCCGAGGTGGCTCAGAAGAGGGGGGGTACATGGTTTTTAGTAAGACTACATTGTAAACCACACAGCCATTTTTTTTTCTTGCGCATGAGGTTAGATAATGCCATTTATTCCCTGTGCTGTTCTGTTTTTCATGTTTTTCTATACACATTAAATCAAAATACAAAGTTAAAAGTTCCATTTTTACATAGAAATGGTCTGATTATTAAACATTTATAACAGTTTCTGATAACCACACGTACACATTTATGTTGCATAATATGCAAGTGCAGTAGCTGGGGATTTGTTAAAAGTGACTCACAATGAATGCAGCAGTAGAGCAGTAGAGTTTTATGCTATCAGCACAACCAGCCACCCACACCACAGCTGCCCTATGGTACGGAGGTGTGTGTTTACAACGAAGTATTAACAGATTGGTGGTTAATAATCCGTGTCATGGTGACATCACTCTCCCAGCTGATGTACCAAACATTACTATGAATCCTCTACAGCGACTTGATGGTGCCGCTTTCAAATAAACAAGAGCTGAGAGCGGAGTTACTGTCGGGACTGTCTCAGAAGACAGGAGGGGACTGTGCTGTGATTCAGGTGGGAGAGAGAGGAATGCGTTTTCACTTAAAGACAGTATGAGGTGAGGAGTGACCGATGGGGAGGGAACGCCATCTGATTCCATCACACACACACAATTAAAGAAACGATGAAAAACTTCAAGAGACACTGCCTCGTATGACGCACGCACACACCTATGCACACATTTTGGCATGCGTTCACTGTTACACTGTCTCTCTCACTTTCTCTGACCCACAACACACACGGAACGAGAGAGCCAGATGCAAAGAGAAAACTGTACTTAACGGAGCTCCTCCACCCTGTAATCCTCTCAAACTGAACCAAGCCTGAACACCTGCAGTGAGAACTATGGCAAGTGTTTCTGCTGAACAACCACTCAGCGTGGTTCGTATGTCACTCCTGATGGAGTGTGCGTGTGTGTTTTCTCAGAGCTGTCCCTGATCTTTCTTATAAGAATCAGTTTTGGCCAGCATTTGTGTTACGGATGTCTGTGAAAGAAATCTGCTCACAGAGTGACGCGTACCTGTGCTAGAAAGCAAGAAAGTAGAACCGAATTCTGCTTGTCCCAACATTGTTTCACAGTTGAGACGGCTCTGTGTTTTTCTGTGGGCTTTTGAGGAAGATGGGGTTGAGGAGAGCAGAAAATGGGAGGAGAGCAGCGTATGATGTCTAATCACACAGACTGGATAACATTCAAAAGCCTCGGGGCGACACTGACACACACACAGCTGCTTACTGACACAGTAAATCTACTGGATGACTTTGTGCCCTTTTTTGCCTGCCTTCAAACGTGCACGGATACGAGCGCGCACACACACTTCAAACTGAGCATGTTTGAGGGTTTCAACAGTGCCACTGGGCTGTCTCAGGTTGGATAATAACTCTTGGCCTGTCAGAACGGAGTGCTAGCTGTCCAAAAAGCTGTCAACATCCCACTTACCCTAAAACCGGCACCACTATGGCCTGCGCTTACGGGATCTTTGCAGGCAGTCTTCCCGACACACTTTAGCTGACACACACTGTTACTGCTCCTGGAGTCACATGCAGCCTGTTTTTTACTGTAACTGAAGGTAAAAAAAACAGTAAGCTCTATTGTTTTCACAAAAGTTCAATTAAATCATTGGACCTGGTGCTGTGCAGAGTAAACAGAACTCACTCAGACTAGATATAAAATTGAGTCAAGAATTCTTATAGCCCTTTTTGTGCACACAGTTTCAGGAACTATAAAAGCAGGGGAACTAAATTAGGAATTAAAAGTCCCTTTAGTGCCTGTATGTTTCCATCACATCTGAGGAAAGATTAAACAAATGACAGATTAAAATCCAACTGCAGTATGAAATGCAAGAAAACAACTTAGAGCACATCCTGTTGTTCTTTGTGTTTACTGTTGCATGACTGATGTTTGAATGGATGTCAAGGGGACACGTGGAGTCCGAATAGGAGACTCCAAAATAGGCAGTCTGCATTTTTTTTTGTCATTTATTTGTCTTAAAATGTAATTTCAATATTTCAATGAATCATTTAGAAAGTAAAGTTCTCTCATTTACTCAATTTGCCCTCTTTCGCCTGCCGTACTGCTAGTTGCACCCCATTTTGCATTATTTTTTTGAATGAAGCAGCTGTAGTAGCCCCTGGTGTTTCATAGTCACAACACACAGAACTCAGCATTTTTGTACACTTAAAAGTATCAGCACTAAACAAAGTAACTTTTTCTCCTGTTGAAATATAAGTAAATGTCCTGAGATCTCACTAAGGTCCTTGGTCTGCTGGGAAAGTTCCAGACGTGGTAACACCCCTTTAGGTACTTAACTTTCAGACTAAACTTAACTTCAGTGTAGGTGTTACCGCTCCGGTGATGTAGCAATGAAAAGGTAAATGAGAGGAGTAGCACTCCGCACTCTTCTTCCCTCGTCCATCTGTTCATTTTTACACGGCTTCATTTCTGAGAACGGAGGTGTGCACTCGGACCTCGTCGCCGTTTGTTAACATGGCTCACTTTTCACATAAAGTAACTCCGTCGACTAATGGATGTAACACAGCATCATGATACTCTGTACTCGCCTTGTTGTGTGTTTCCGCTTGTGTGCGTATGAGTTAATGTCATTAAATGATGTAACAACATTATGTCTTTTCCAAGCCTGCCCCCTCCCCCTCTCTGCAGTTTATTCACCACCCTCCCTCTGGCCACAGTCAGGCCCAGATGAAAATATGAACTCGGAGAGAGAAGTTAATCTCCCACACAAACGTGGAGCGGAGGCTGTAACTCAATACAGCCTGCTTTGTGGGAGGCCAACTTGTCCTCATCTCGGAGAATTAATACAAGTTGTCCACTTATGAGGAATGAGATTAAAATGTAGTTGCTGCTTATTAAACCCCAGAATGAACACGGAGGCATAAAGGATCTCTGTGTGCGAGTGTGAGAGGGTTAGAAGGTGCAAACGTGTACATGTGTGTTTTTGTTTGTGTGTGTGTGTGGCGTACATTAGGGCGCAGTGTGTGTGCAGGGCGGGGGCTCGAGATTCCCAAGCAGGCCTTATTGGAGATGATTACTCTCATAAAACCTCTGCTCTCTAAATTGCACCCCCCCACCCCTCCTCCCATCTCAAGTCTAAACACACTTAATCAAGCGCAGGTGTGTCCTGATGCATTTACAGACGCCTCGCTGACAATCTCATGCAGCACAACAAGAGAGGAGAGGAGGCAGGAGACGACCATCTTTTCATCTTCCGCACGCTGACAGATACGAATGAAAATATGAATGAGAACAAATGTGTCACATATTGGTTTTCTTTTACTTTGTGTCTTAATTTTTCTCCCCTCTCCATCATTCGCCTTTCTTCCTCTCCCCGGGTCCCGCATCTTAATTCACTCCCGGATCAGCCAGCGTCGGGGATCTGTGGGTTAATACGGTTACCGGGATAACAATCTCCCCCTGCATCGCTCCATGATAGATGGGCGCTGTGTGTGTATGTGTTGAGTGATTGAGCAAGTGGGTGAGTGAGTGAGAGATAAAGTAAGCGGCGGCTGTGTAAAAATGTGTGTGTGCGTGCAGTCCGCAAGCGAGAGTGTGGAAGCAGAGGGGGCCGTGGTATCCGTCAGAGGAGAACAATGGCTTTTAAATGAATCTGGGAGGTCGTAAATCACACAAAGAGAGAGCCCAAATGCAGCGCTGATTGCCTGGACGTCAGAGTCGGCGGACGACAGGAAGGAGCGAATGAACGAGAGAATGAACGAGAGCCCCAGCGAGACACCTTGTTAACGCCTGAACAAAACGCCTCCATTAGGAACCAATGGCCTACTTATGCAAATGAGTCCACATACGCACACTTTCTCTCCTGAAAGTTCTGTCCTTGGGAGGCACATGCAGTCAGTCAGTCAGGACAAATGTAAATAAATCAAAGGACAAACACTTTTCCATTACATATTTGTCGGTCTGAGGTAAAGCTCAAAGAGAACTTACAGAAGGCCACTGCAGTTATACCTGTGCTGGCATAACACTGTTGCCTAATACTGTTGATCTCTTCAAATATTGAACATTTTTTTAGCTTTATTCACATTTAAGTGGAAGGCAAAGATCTTGCCTCACTTGCAGTTTGGCGAATCTATGTTTTTCGTAATCTCATATAATTTGAGTTGGCCCTGATAAAAGATGCAATTTCACCGTCACGGGTAATGTCTGTAGCTGTTACCGTATGTGTTAATACTGAGCAGTTGTAAATCATTAGAGCCATGCTTCATTATGGTTAGCGCGAGCGTTGCCTCAGAGAGAGAGATGAGGGGTAGGCAGAGTGTAATTACAGGTGTGTGGGGAGAAAACATGCAATTACAGATGTAGAGGAGGCATTTTGCACACTTTTTCAGCGTGCGTGTTGTGGAAGCTTGTTTACCTCTCGTCTACTTGCCCCTGATGGAAAGTAACAAAGCAGATTTACTTAAAGTTCTTGGTTTTGAAATGAGTGTTTTTATTTTATGCTCCATAATTCAGAGGCACATACTGCTGCTAGATTTTTTTTACAGGTTAAAACATCCGTTCTTATCAAATACAGTGCATTGTTGCATCTTCCAATCTTTTACTTGTGACTCTTTAAAAAAATTGTATATACCTTCCTATACTTTTCAATTTAACAGCTTGAGGCCCAGAGAGGTAAAATATCCAACATTTCACTAAAACATCAAGATAGGATTAGAGAAATCTGTGTATAAAAGCTTTTTATTCTCATTTTCTTCTGCCCCATTAATCATTTCATGTTTTCTATGCAAAATATAAATACCTCAAACAGTAGTAATATTCTGCTCACTTTGCACAATTTTCATCTTCCTTTTCTTGGTCTGTAATTGTAATGGAGTATTTTTTTGTAATGATTTATTGGTTTATTGATTCTGTCACTTCACCACCCCTTTCCTTTCTGTCTTTTTCTCGGGCTTGTGGTGTACTGTAGCAGTCAAATAACAACTGGCAGTGACCCACGGTCACCGCTAGGGTTGAGGTCAGGTCAACGTGTTTGGCCACCCATAACATCCCAGCTGATGATCCAAGGTTAGAGCTGAGAGGTCAAGGGTCAGGGCTTCTCAGTTAGCCCCTCTTGTCTCACCTGTTTGTTCACAGGGAAAGCTAACAGCAGAAATAGAGGAGAGAAATCAGAGTGTGAGAAAGTGAAGGCACAGAGGTAAACAGGTGTCTTTACAGTCCTTTTCTTTCTCTCCCCATCTCTGTCTTTCTGTGTTGAGTTTGTTTGGATTTTTGTAAACATGGTATGTGACATGGCAAGAAAAATAAACTGTACAACAATTACACCAAGTGAATTCTTGTTTTTTTTTTTCTTGATCTTTCTCTTGCGCTCACCCTCTCCCTCTTCCTCTCCCTCCCTCACTGTAACCATAATAGTGTGTAATGTGCGCACTGATTAGGACTTTGACGGCAGGGTTCAGACCAGCCACCCAGACACTGAGGTTAGTTAGTCTGGGTTTTGTGGCCAGACTATTTGGCTGGGAATACCCTTCTGTTAGTCAAACCTAGCTTGGCCGCAAGTCCCATTCCCACACATTCAAGCTGTATGGACACACACCTGCTTCAAATAAACAACGATGCAATATGGTTACAGACCAAACTGAAACAGGCATTTCTGAGTTGTTAGCCCTTCTGAGAATAATCAAGTGTTTGATTTACGTATTTTGAAATGTTTTAAGGTTTTGTCTGATGGTAGGAGGTCCCATGGGAGTGGGATATGGAGGAAAAATGCTGGAAAGCAAAAAGACAGTCACTCCTCAACAGCATATTCCTGAGACAAGTGTGACCCCTCAGACAGAGGTACACGACAGCTGCTCTTTCCCCTAAGAGAAAGAAAAGTACAAGGTTATTACAGAGACGGTGCTGCAGCTGAATGTGACCACCACCAAGCGTAAAAAAAGACAGGTGGGCATCTGCAATTAGGTTTGTCATTGTCCAAAACGTTTGGGAGAACTTTCGGAGCAGCGGGTTCCCGCAAAGTCAACGCTCTCTATATTTTTCTCTGACGCACGCAGCGCACGTAAACACACAGACTCGTAGAGAGACGCAAACACACAAACACACACACAATATTTACAACGCTTAGAGTATTTGGTGACGGGTTAGAGGAGGCGTGACTGACCCCCTTAGTCATAATTAAGAGCCTAAGAGAGCAGAGCCTTTAGGCCTTTAGGCCAGCCGGGGGGCCCTGCCCAGACACACTCCCTCAGACTGCACTGTTTATGTTTCATTAGAGCACAATTATATGTCGCATCTCTCCCTCTCTCTCTCTCTCTCATTCACTCTCTCACACACCCTCTCTCTCGCCACCTCTCACTCTCACACTCTGTCCAACTTTCCCTGATTCTTTCACGTGTGTCTTTTGTATATGTGCTTTTGCTTTTTTTTTTTTTTTCTCGCAGCAGGATCAGAACAGGCCAGAACAGTGTGTGCCCGGCTCCACGGAGCAACAATATTTGCCCCCCAACCCCCTCCTCAGTCGTTATCGCAGGTCAAACAAGCTGCTGAGAGGCCCTTCACTCTGCCGTACGTACAGAAAACAGAAAGAGGAGGTAGGGAGGGGTGGGGAAAGGAGCAGAGTAGAATATTATATAGAAAGAAAGTGTTACAGATGAAAGAATGTAGCCGGGGCAGTTGGAGGAGGGAGGATGTGCTGTATGACAGGGGGAGAAAGGAAAGGGGAGGAGGAGGAGGAGTGCCTTCCACTAAGAGGTGGACAGCTCTTCTCCTCCAGCTCCCTCACTACAACACCACAAAGGAAATAACTACACATAACAGGGAGTAGAAGTACGGAGCTCTATGCGCTAAACTTTTACAAACTCGTACCTCCCTTGACCCCTACACAGCGCAGGCCAAAACCAACCTGTTACTTGCAGTCACGATATCTCTAAGTGTCGAGATCCAACCTGTTCTGTTAATATCAAACATGTGACTGCGTTCAAACATGGACACTCACTTTTTTTTGTGTGTGTGACTTGAACTGGGCCAAAAACTCGGCTAGTCTCAGCTAGCCTGAATGGGCGTTTAATAGCACACGGCTAAAATGAAAAGCATAACCCGATAGTTTGGGGAAACATGTTTTCTTGCTGAGATGAGAAGGTTAGAGCCAAAGCCAGCAGAGTGATTATCTTAGGCTGGCTCTGTCTGACCTCTGAAGTCTAGTTTTTTTTATCTGTACAAAATTTGTAAGACACTGTCATATGTCAAATAATCGTATATCCTGAAATGTTGAACTATTCCTTTAAACACTCAGTAACCCCAGTTTAAAAACTGAATTAATGTAATTGTAGATGACCCAGTAGAATAGATTACTAAAATGACACTGGTAAAAAGAGTGTTTTTTCTGTTTCCAACTTGGCTTTGGTTTTCTCCACTTTATTTGAAGACACTTTTACACACTGAAATATATGTATTTAAATTAATTTACCAAATACTTGCACTATTACTTGCAGCAGGACTCTGGTACGGTTTCAGGACACCAGCCTCTAAAAGATGCTGCCCTCCGGGGAAGGTGGAAGACAGAAAAAGCGATGG
>JAOXYL010000050.1:16953649-16963999 GCA_028564955.1 Terapon puta | reverse complement strand
CTTGTCGAACGTGAGTCTCTTATGTGTGTCTGCATGTGTGTGTGTATGAGTGCCTGTATATACGTGTGTGTATGTGTGTGTGTGTGTGTGTGTGTGTTGCAGGCTCGCGAGGCCAGGCCTGCTCGTTGTTTCATAACAATGTCAACATTTTTCGAGAAGAAAACACAAAATTACAAGACAACTTCGCCTCGACGCCATCCCCACACTACTTACAGATTATTTCAAAGCTGTAAAGCCTCAGAGGGGGGATAAAAAGGGGAAGAGAGAGGAAAAAAAATTAAAATGAAAAAAAAAAGTTCATCAGCCGGTCCTCTTCTCTGAAGAAGAACAACAACAACAAAAAAAAGTCTCTTCACTACAAGCAACTAATCTACAAAGATGCTGCGACTGATCACACTCTACTTTGCTCTTTGTATCTCAGTTGACACGTGGATGGAGAGATGGTTATATATGAGGATACTATTGATGGATTATTCTTCTAATATGAATATAATTGTTACCGTTATTAGTATAATCATAAACAGTATGGGAGGTGTGGATTATTATCGCTTGTTCATCAGCCAGTCAGTCACTCGTGGAGAAAGGAAAAGGTCGCGGGGGTGGAGTTGGGGGGGGAAGAGTTTTGTTGTGAGAGAGGGAGCTGGGGGTGGTAGTTCACGAGAAAAAAAAAGGCTTTACGACAACTCACATGAAAAACTCTGGTGATGAAGGGTTGTCGCTGGTCGAGCCAGCCTCGCGGAAGCCGCTGCTGGGCCCCGACCCCGTCAGTTTCTCGCACTTGAGTTTGTAGGCGTCCCTCTCCCGTGCCAGCCGGCTGATCTCCGCCTTCAGCTGCTCCACCTGGTTGATCAGCTGCGTCTTCTCGTTCTCCAGCACGTGCTTCTGCTGCACCCGCTTGAACCTGCACGACTGCGCGTAGCCCCGGTTCTTCAGGGTCCTCCTCTTCTGCTTCAGGCGGATGACCTCGTCCTTGGTGAAGCCCCGTAGGTGTCTGTTGAGCTCCCGCACCGACATGGACACCAGCTGGTCGTCGGAGAAGCGGTCCTCCACGTTGAGCCCGCCGCCCCCGGAGGAGCCGTGGTGCGCGCCCGACTGGCTCAGGTGGCCGTGCGGATGGTGGTGGTGGTGGTGGCGGTGGTGGTGGAGCGGCTGGTGGGACTCTGGGGACACCGGGGACGGGCTGTCGGGGTCCTGGCTGTGGTGGTGGTGGTGCTGGCTGTGTGGGTGGCTGTGTCCGCCCGGGTGCCCGGACAGGTCGTCGGCGTGGTGCGCGATGCCCCCCGCGTACGGGTGGTGGTGCTGCTGGCCGTGGCCGTGGTGGCTGTGGTGGTGATGCGGGCCCCTGTAGCCCTCGAAAGCGCCCTGCTGCTGCAGCTGCTGCTGGACGTGCGGAGGCGGAGGGTGGCCGTGAGCCGTGGCTCCGATCAGAGCCTCCACTGCGTCCTCGGGGGTCAGGCTGAGCGTCTGCGGGTCTATCTGCTGGTGGTACCCGCTGTTCGGCATCCAGTAGAGCTCCTCCAGGTGGTTCTTCTGCTCTGTGGGGCTGAAGCTTGGCGAGGAGGGCACCGAGCTGCAGGGTGTGCTGATGGGGGTGGAGGACACGGAGCCCTGGGGTTGGAGACGGTTGCACTGGCGCACCCCGTTGCGCTCCAGCCCGGCCAGGCCTTCCTTCTTCACGTCAAACTTCATCAGGTCAAAATCGTTGACATATTCCAGGGCCAGAGGGCTGCTGGGTAGCTCCGGGCCCATGCTCAGCTCTGTGCTCATGTTGCCGTCGCGACTCTTTTGCAGATACGCAAAGGTGCTTGCGAGCGTCGCAAAAACTGACTTATTAATCAGCGTCTCTTCTCTCCTTTCTTGTTTCATGCAATAGTTCTTTTGGCTCCTCCACCGCTGTGCACTGACTTGCTGTAGCATGAAACACCGTTGGATTGGTGGAAAAAAAAGGGGGAAAAAATGAAAAAAAAAAAGTAGCGGAGGAAAAACTTTCAGACTAATGCTCTGCACACGGTTTGCGTCATATAGCCTACTTCTGCTGGGATAATCTGGCAGCGAGACCAGGCAGGAGGTAGAAAGCAATGCGTCTCAGTGCAAAAGTAAAACCTCAGTCCTTTCAGTAGAAGTGTGTTCACAAAAAAACAGCATAAATAATAATAATAAAGGAAATACCACGTTTGTTCGCTGAGACGGGCACCAGTCCTCGTTGCAACTTCTTGGCTGTAAGTCCCTTTTTTTTTCTCCAGGAAAAATAACAGGAGCAAGTAAGCGGAGTAAATAGGGCGTCTGATTTTCGCTGTGAGAAGCAGCTTTTTCCAGCTCTGCACCGCAGAGATTTAAAAGGCTCGCCTCTCTCTCTCCCTCCCACTCTGTGGTATCCAGCAGACTGCGCTCCGAGCCAGCCGGCGCTTTATCCTTATAGCGCGCCGTGACGTCGCGCTGAAAGGCTGGATCCGGAGCGCGCGGCTCTCCAATGGGAGCGGGACTCTGCGCTGAAATAGAGGAAGAGAAGGGAGGAGGAGGAGGGGAGCAGAGGAGAGGAGGGCGCACAACACGGTCTTGACAGCTACAGACAAGTCAGCTGACCGAGTTCCCTAAAAGGTGGGAGGAAAAGGCAGAGAAATGCCTTCACTTCGTGGACGATGTCCGCGGCTCCGCTGCAGACGCGCCGCTCGTCGTCTCCTCTAATGACTGTTTCACATCTTCAGTCAGAGCACTGTGGCTGATTTACAGACTACAGCGCGGGAAGCCCCCTGAAACCCCTCTGAGATCACTTTTATATCACAGCCCTCCTTTAGAAAACTTCACAATTTAACAAAATATCCCATATTAAATCCTCAATTTACATAAAAAAAGATAACACGGAACATCAAAAGTTTTTTTCTCTATTTGTTTCAAACTGCTTTTATCTTGTGCAACTTTCTAGAAAGCAGATCCCGTTTACGTAAATAATACAACATCATTTGATTAGATAAACTTATTAAACCTTTTTTGCATCTAATAAACGCTGCAGTGTTTCTAAAAGCTGGCATAAAACGTGACAACGTGACGAATCACGAGCATCCGCCGCGTCTTCCAGCAGAGGAAGAAGCGCGACGAGGATGAAGGAGGTTGTGGGTCACCAGATTTTAACAGTGCTGAAAAGCTGAATCTTGACCTTTCTCGCAAACAAGGACACACAACTGTGTCATCCCGCTGTCGGCGTCACAAACACACCTGGCATACGCAGTCAAAATGTGAGGTGGAGAATCATTCCAACATCTTCACATCTACACGATCTTCTGTATGTCTGTGATCCTCATTAGTGACCTCACTGACTCAACTTCATGCATTTCTTCTTTTTTTTTGTCTTCTCATGTACGTATTTGTGTTTTAATCTTTATTTTTAATCTTTAAGGCTTACGTGCATTTCTTTTATATATGCATGTATGTGTATAATGTATGTATTATATATATATTATATATATATATGATATTTTAAAAAATCCTGGTAAAAAGCAAAGTTGTCTTTGTTCAGAGCCTGTTTTTACGCCCAGATTTCCCACATCAGGCTCCTCTTGGCTCGGACAGTTTGTTTTACACCGGGGCAGCATCCCAGCAGGGCCACCGAGCAGAAAAGAGGCTCAAGGCTGCCCCTGCGTGGGCAACACACGAACCGGAGCAGCCGGGGACGTGGTGCTCGCAGAGATTCTTTTAAAAATACATTTTGCGCTTTGAATTTTTTTTATTTACACCTCCGCGCTAATTGCTCATTTTAAAGGTCACACCTTGCAAATTCTGAGTGACAATAATTAACCCGTGTCATTTAAGCCTCATAAACACGCGCAGCCTTTAATCATCTCACTGACACTGTCTAACAGGTAGTTTGGCCAAAATAGGATCAGATCCCTCCGTGTCATTGATCTGATCTGTGTTTTAATTGTCTGCCACGACAGGAGAAAAAAAAAAGAAGAAGTGTGAGCAAATGTCTCGCTTCCCTGCAAAAAGAAACTGCTTGTAAATGAGTCAATTTGAAGGATCGATTGGATTATCATTTGGTTTTCCACCTCATATCCACGGTTGAGTAGTACAGCCGCGCGACCAGGGCGTATTGATCAGGCTGGATGTCGGAGGAGGCTGCCAAAGATGAGATCCGATAATGAAGGGCTCATTTGTTTGCTTTAAATTCTTCATCAGTCCGAGCCGAGCAGCAGCAGCGGCGGCGGACTCTGCGTCCAACGCGCCATAAATCATCAAGTCATCTTCACTCCGTCACAATATCCTGATGTGGTTTAGTTTAGATGTTTCCTTTAACGCAGGGTAAGTTATAATTCTGGCCATCTAATCTATAAAGCGCTATTAAGATAAAATTGAAAGCTTAAAAAAAAAAATGAAATTATAAAATACATATTTTAAAAAGAGTATCAAAGTTTTTTTTTAAATGAAGCATTAATGAGAGTGAGAGACAGCATTTATTCAAACACCAAAAACTTTACAGAGACTGCAAAATGATTTATTATTCTAACTTACCATTTTGTCATCTTTATTGTCAATAATGGTATAATTTTATCTAAAGATTTTCGCCTGAGTAATTACTTTAGATCAACACTACATTATAAGAATTGGCCGTTTGGATTGAGAGATAATTTAATTTTACGTTAAAGCGACTCATTCCTCCTCATGTGATTTTTTTTCTTTCATCTATAAAGAGAGACGGATCATTTATCCTGAACCTTCCCAACATATTTAAACACCACTTTCCCACACTGACACACTCATTCACTTATCCAGTCTTTTTTTTTCTAGTGGACTTTGAAAAACGTGCAGGTAGCGTTCAAGTTACACTCGTCCTCTCTTTTTTTTTTCATTTTATTCTCTGAACCTGCAGGCGAGCTCCTCATTTCTCAGCATCCCAACTTCAAAAGCGCCCCGAGCGAGTCGTACCGCGCCGTGCCGTGCCGAGCTACACTAAAAAAAAACCCTTCACAGAGAGGCCGACCCGACGGCAGCCCCATTAGGTCGTAATGCTCTCTAATATAGCCCGAGTCCAGCGTCTAATAGATCCAGGCAGGCCTGCCGGCGGCTCTCCCCCTTCGGTAATAACGGGCTGTAATGGAGAGACGAGATGTAAAAAAGCGTCCATGTCAGCAGCATATCGGTGGTTAATGATCTATTAAGTGATCCGTATGCTTATGGACAGCGAAAAAAAGTGTTGATGCTTGCTTATTCGCCCCTAATGAGAGTCCCATCCTACGGATTTTAGGAATGAATAACAGAAATAAAATCACCTTTAAAATGTTACATTTAACAGTTGACGCATGGAGGCTGCGGCGGCTGCGGAGCTTCCCACAGCTCACATCTCACACCTGCAGCAGGCCCGCCGCTCTCACACAGGAGGCCCATGGTGCGTCTATAGGAAGAGGCACGATTCCCCCCACAATCATGGATCTCTGCTCGGCTCCAGGACCTACCCATGCATGCGCACCTGCTGTCCGGAGGCCGGGCCGCGTTGCCAAGAGCGCTCGGATGTGCGTGAACTCAAACTCCAGCTGCATGAGGGGATGCAGTGACTATAAGGAATACTTTTTTTCCTCTCTCTCTCTCTCTCTCCCTCTCCCTGTGTGTGGGTCTTTTACAGTCAGAATCAGACTCACTCTGAGGTAAAGTTGTTTTTTTTTTTTGCGCGCGCGTCTTTTGGCCGTTTTGGCTGTGCGTAATGATTAACTCTAATGGTCCCCCCGACCGTTCCTGGAAATGTTAGCAGAACAAAACGGAAGGTGGCCGAGCTGGAAGGCCCCTGACAGGCGGCGTGAGGGATGGAGATGGAGAGACGGTGCTTTTTCGGAAGTGCTGCTTTGATGGGCTTTGACGCGGGAGGGAGAGAAGAGAGTCGCAGAGCCCGCGCAGCCGCTGCGTCTGCGTCCAAAAGTTTTACCCTCTTACGCACCGACTACCGATGAATCCACAGATTATGAGGATGTAAAGGATGCAAAATTCAACTTTCCTTTTTTTTCTGTCACTACGACATAAAGCCGCCTCTTGATTAATGACGTCTTTATGTGGTTTTTCAGGATGACAGTGCCGGAATCTGTTGTCAGTTTTACATAATTTACAATCCTCCTGGCTCAGATTCAGATTCAGTTCATTGAAAAAAAATGCTTGTTAAACTTATTTAAATGCGTTTTATCACGGCAGCTTTGATCCATTTCCACCCCCTTGATCACAGAGACTGAACAGGTGTCCCCATGAATTACCTTGCTCTGTGTTTTTGGCATGAAATAAGGTAGCACCAAATTTGACTCTGATATTTCAGTTAAACAGCGGCTCGTTTGCATCACTAATTAAACCTCCTCCTCTTACGACGTGAACTCACTCAGGCATTCTTGTTTACTCCAGACTGATCGATTATCTCTGTGAAAACATGTATTATTAAGATGTGTCGTCTGTGAAGACGGTCAGAGGCCAGACTCTGGAGAAAACTAACATCCCCATCAGGGATAATTGACCGAGGACTTTTTTTTTCTTTCTTTCTCTCAGGAAAACAACACGAGGTGAGATAAGTGCAAAATCTGGCAATCTCATTAATATGAAAAAGTATTGATTTCACAGTGAACATCAATTGTTTATCTTTAAAAAATATGTCCCCCCTGCATGCTGTCTTCCTCCTGCACAGACCTGTGTTTGACAGTCCCAGTTCCTCAGCGGTGTTATCACAGCAGTTACACTCTCACCATTTACCCGGTGAGAAGGTAGTTGTGTTTGCAGGGAAAATTAGGGTTTATTTCTTGTGACAGGGCGCCTCTGGTGGCGCATTTACTCATTGCTAATAGTTTGATGTGTATCATCAGTGACATGCAGTCTTTTTTTTTGGCATTAACTCTCACGCAGACAACTCAAATTTCAGAACTTCTGTGATTTAGACTTTTTTTTTTTAAATGACAGAGAGGATGAAAAAATATGATGGGGAGGCCAAGGCATAATTGTAGGCCTTTTCTGAGATTAGATGTCTCTGATTGACATGTTGTAAATATAACAACAAATAAATGTCAGTACGCACTGTACTGGCATAATCCCAGAAGAAGAGGGACAATAAATCCGCCTTTTGCTGTGGTCATTTCATTAATGTAAATTGCAATGCTATGTACAATAGTTTGGCTTCCCTCCAGTTGGCTCTTTGCTGAGGCTCATGCATAACACTCGGTCTTATCATAAACTGGGACGGCGTAACCACAGAATGTAGGCGACGCCACAAGAACCAAATATCAAGAGTGCAGGCACAACATAATTAAAGCCCATATTCTCTGGCCATAACCACAATTTACATCTGTATTTTCTAAGCCAATAAGTGGCTACTGTAATTCTGAAGAAACATAAAGTAACTAAATTCTTATGATGTACTGAATACATAATTATGATAATTCCTACTCGTGAGGAGGGCCCATAAATTGCCTTTTTCAGTCGGCCCTCGGAAACTGTGTCTGGCATGAACATGTCAGTGCTGAAGAGCATCCTTTGTTGTTCATGGCCTTCTCTAATTGTCTGCATATGGAGCTGTCAGACCATATCTCTGGCTTATATTAAATTCCAGTTCATATAATATTCTGGAAAAAAAGCGTCATCTATAGTTGAGGACGTGCAGGGCCGGTGTGTTATTAAGCTGAGAGTCGAGCAAGGCTTTTAATAGGCCTCAAACGGCTGTGGGTAATATCTTAGAAGTCTTTTTATTTTCCTGTCAAGCGTGTTATGTATAAATGTTTATGATAAGAGTTTGTTCAAGACACGTTCCCTCTGTGAGCACCACCAGATAGCTGACCCCAGGACAGCTTTATGCCAGTGTATGAGAGAGAGTGTGTGGGCATGATTGATCTGGAGGAGGATGGGTGCCTCAGTGGGTGTTTTTCGGGATAAGAGCCGAAGCTGCATTTTTCCTTCAGACTTTCCCTCTGCCTCAGACTGCTCTCCTCTCACCCCTCCTTTCACCTATTCCCGTTTTTTTTTTCTCTCCTTGTGCTTTGCTTCTCCGCTCAGGACGATCTGGATGCTCCTACCCAGCGGTCTCCCTGCATGTCATAATCCCCGGGACCTGTCGTCAGTCAACGTGGATCAGAAGACGACCGCTTTTATCAAACATCTCTACTCTCCACTCTTCCATATCCCTTTTTATTCTTCCTTTCTCCTCCTCTGTCCTCCCTCCCTCACTGGGTGACCCTCTTGGCTCTCTCACCCCTCTCCTCTGGCCCTGGCCCTGGCCCTGCCCACCCTGGGTCATTTATCATGGGCCAGGAGGGGAGCCCCTGGGCCTGCAGGCCCCTGTCAGCCCCTGCAATCGCCTCTTTGTGGCTCCTAGCAAACAAGTGTCGGATCAGCAAAAGTCTATTAAAGCCTGGTGGGCCTTTCTCAGCCAATTGGGTTCGGGTCACTGAGCTGCTCTCCGTGCTGCTCCGAGAGCTCTTTGTGTCGCCGCCGTTCGCTGACACAGATCCCCACAAGATTAATGATTTTTAGCAGCCATTTGGGTCTCATTCGCAGGGTCCTTCTCTCTTTCTTTCTCTTTGCCCCTTTTCCTCTTTTCCCCACTCATTCTGTCTTTTTTTTTCCTTTAACCTATTTCTTCCACTACTCTACCTCCACCTCCTGATTTCTCGCTTTTCGCTCGCTGGCTTACTCCTCTCCGCCTCCCTTTGGCTGTTACCTCAATCAGTGTTGACCGTGTGTGTTTTCACTCTGTAAGGTCATCATCCATACAAGTGTTATTGCCACTAATGGCAGTCCCATGTGCACGCAATATTTGTCTGTTTATTATAGATTGTATGAAACAAAGGATCTAAATTACTGTTCTTAAAAAGGTTATTTCAGTTGTTTTCTCCAGAGCGATTTTATCCTGCCTGATAAATCCAGAGGATGTTAAGAAAACAACTCGAGCATCCACATTACAGTCCTGGCACATTTCCCCGCAGTGTGCCTCAAGAGGCTCAGAGTAATTTGAAATCTTTCGAGCCACTTCCACGACTTCCATGTTGCCATGTTCTCAGTGTTGTTTCCAGTAATTACTGCAGGTTAAGTGCACGTCCCGGACCCCAGTGGAGGCAGCTCTATCCCTCACCTGGGACATGACTCAGCACAGTTCAGGTCATCCGGCTATTTCCCTGACCACTGGACCACACCCCGACCTACTCTAAACCCACAGGACAAGCACTCTTTACGCAGGACTCGTGTTCACTTACATCACGTAATGCAATGGTTGTTTTATTTACTGGCTGGTGTTTTTTTTTTTTTTCAGACAGACAGTCTCACAAGGGCATGTTTATCTGTTTGAAGTGTATAAGCACATCTTATAAAAGCACTCTAGAAGTAGCTTTTAGCAGTTTTAGAAACTTTAAGATGAGTTGTATGTTTTTTGTGGTAAATGAGTAACCAGACATTTTATATGCAAGTTGAATATGTTTTGTTTTATATGATGTAATTTCGGGCTTTAAGAAGATTCATATCAAAATAATCATTCTCTGTTCCGTCTCACCTTGCCCACATATTCTCGTGCCTGTAATGACATGAAACATAAAAGAATAGGTTCCCATCTTTTCAAGTCTGCCTTAAACCGGCACTCACATTCCTGTATGTCCAGTGAGTGTGTTATAGATGGCTGCCAATGTTTCTCCTGTCCACACTGGCCATGAAGAGATCTCTTCCTAATACCGTCTTGATTTAAGTGATGGATGACAATCTACCATCTTCATCCCACATAAAGACAATTTCCAAAATCCAGGTACACTGAAAAGTCGAAATGTTTAAATGACCAACTTTATTGGGCTAATTACCACCTCTTTAGCTTCATCTGGACTTATAAATATATTTTTGCACAATTCGTCCCCCATCATGTTAGTACGTTAAGATGCTGTCTCTTCATGACCTGTATTGACAAGAGGAACAATTACAGCAACTGTTAAACTGCAAAAATGAGCATGTGTGTAGTCAGATAGAGAAGAGAGGGTTTTTTTTTTGGCTATTTAAGCTCTATGCTATTGTTCTGGACCTTGCCTCAGTGCCTCAAATACTGCACTGTATTAGATACGTAATGTAGATATTTCATAATGTGAATATAACTTGCTTACAGGAGATGTCTCATCTCTGGAATTCCCCTCCTGTGAAGTGTGTGGAGCAGAAGTGGAGGAACCTGTGTGTTTGTACATGTACTGTATGAAAACATAATATTCGCCCTCTGTGTTGGTGAAGCTGTCAGTGAGGCTGCAGGCTGGTCAGCGACTGCTTTGACTTCACACGTGTGTTTACAGCTTGTCTGTTTTAGGACTGAATGGATGAACCCAGCCTGCCGCCATGTCCATCCACCTGCCCTGTTTCCTGTCTGATTAATCTTCT
>JAOXYL010000050.1:16898541-16919856 GCA_028564955.1 Terapon puta | reverse complement strand
TGTGTGGCTTCTCATCTGAGAAAGGCCAACCTGAATAGCGAGAAATAGGACACACACACACACACACACACACACACCTACATCAGTAACTGCTGCTGCACAGCAAAATGGATGTAATTGTTGTCAAGGGTCTGCAACTTGTCCTCTGTTACTGTCTGTATGTAAAGAATGAGGTTTGGACTCAGTATCCAATTAAGTTTGACCACATATTCTTATGATATTTCCAGCCCCAGTGGTAGTGACTTGCATATTTTTAAATACCTATTCACTACAAACCAGGAAGATAATTCAGATGGCCCTTATGTCAGATGTTTTATTCTTTGCATTAAAGCATACCTGAACTCTACACCCCTTGCAAGCTGCCACAGATGACTGGATGAGAGCCTCGAGCTGATCTGCTTTAGCCCATTGGCCCAGCCCGGCCCGGCACACAGCACAAACCGGCTTCTGTGGACGCAAACACTCCTGCAAACAGCTCTGGCAGAATCTGACAAGAGAAGGACAATGAACAAGATAAAAGGAACAAGTCACTGAAGCTGTAAAAGGGAAAGTAACTCACAAAAAATCCTGCTATTTATAGGCTGCCATTAAAACACACGATACGAAACCAGATGCTGTCATCCCCTGTGAGGCTCCTCACTGGAGCTTCCTGTATATCCAATGGAAAGTCCCCACCTCCAGAGGGCGCAGGGATTTGTAGTCCTTTAAGTAGCTTAACGAGTCTTTGCAATGGAATTCTAAACTACAACTCCCAGGTGAGGCCTCCTCTTTGATGTAAACAAAACTGAAACTGATTTTGCAAGCTGGCATCGGTTTTTGCCAAATATTCAAGCGAGCAAAACAAAAACACGGGCTCAAAGGAAAAGCAGGGACACGTACACTCGGCGTTTTGCTCCTCTGGTAGCGCGACACGTCTAAAAACAAGCGTTTCTCCTTTAATTTCCCACCCCGCACCATTGAATCGCTTCTGGCAGACGTGGGTTGACGGGAAGACAATCGACAAAAAAGGGGAAAAAATACTCACGTATGTCCGCATTGTGTTGTGACGGGACTGTCGAAGATTTCGAGACAAACTGGGCAAACGAATTCTGACACGTCGCCGCTCCCGTCAGAGACGTTTTTCTTGTGCTGTGCTGCGTTGAAGCCTCCGAGCATCGCCATTTCTTTTCTTCACTGGCCGCTCGGTCCTCCACCAACCGTTCCCCTGGCGACGTCACCGCGCTCCGCCTCTGCTATCAAAGCGTGGGGGGCGGAGTCAGCGCCGACAGAACTTCTCGTGTACATATAATAATACATGTTCTATTTCCTCCTCTATGTGGTTATTTTCCCAACTAAACTTTATTTATTTGTTTGTTTGGTTAATAAAAAAATGGTTAGTTTTTTTGTATGTCACAATAAAAGAAATATCATCACATTTATTCTTGTGTCCTACAATCCAAAAAAAAAGGTTAACCAGAATAGTAGTGATCAAAGTGATTATTTTTGATAATATCGCTTCAGCTTGCAACATAAATACATGTAAAAACAAGTTAGCAATTTATTTCCTCCAATAAACTGCTATTTTTTTTAGTTATTTTACCTTTTTTGTATGTAACTGTCACAAGGGAAATAATGATATTTTGTGTTTTCCTCTTGTGTCTGGCTATCCAAAACCAAATGAAATTACAGCAGAGAGAGGCAGGACATGACTTAACCTAACCAAACTTTATAGATTATCTGAGAAGTAGTCATTAAAATGAATGTTAATTAATGATATCATATGAATGTGAAACATAAATACATGTAAAAAAAATCTATCTGCTTGTTTTATCAATTAGACTATTTATTTAGTAATAACATTTTTTGTCTATAATTCTTACAAGTGAAATCATATCTTGACATTTCGTAGTTTTACTGCCAATCCAAAACCCAAATATTTTTACAATGATATACAGCAGAAAGTACATCTGACATAAACTATAGTTATGAAAATAAAACTCCTAATTTTCTTGATTAATCTGTGCATTTTTGCCTAGAAGATGCAAATGTGAGATCTGAGATCTTTCTTGTTTTATTTCATAAATTGAAACTAAAGGCCTCTGATCTAAAGTGTACGTGTGCTGTATGTACACAGCACAGAGGGGCATGTTGTGGCATTATTGCTTCAGTTACCAAAGGTTACTGATTATCAGCATTGTAGGCATGAAAACAATATGGATTTTGTTGTAAAATTTGGATTATGATTGCATACAAAGTCTAAAAGGTGGATGAAGTGAAGCATTAACTTGTTACAACATATTTTATATATAAATTTGAATTGCAGCATAATACAAATATATTCTGTATACACACATATATGGATGACTGACAAACTGCATGAGTGAGCTTTTATTTTTGGATAAAAAAAAGAATAAACTCGTCAGTCATATTGACTACAGGTGGTGATGTTGATGACGTTGGTGGTGATGATGGTGTTGGTGAAGATGTTAGTGTTGGTGATGATTTTAGTGTTGATGATGATGCTAATTTTGTTTGTGGTGCTGATGTTGTTGGTGATCTTGGTGTTGGTGGTCTCCTCTCTCTCTCTCTCTCTCTCGCTCACAAATAGCACGTGGTCCCTCTCTGCTGATGAACTGTCAGAAAACAGCGCATGCGCGTTGGGATGATGGGAATTTCCAACAGCTGAGGAGGCGTAGCTAACCACGGCTAACACTTGTTAAAGGTAAGATGTGCTGGCGGTGGTGTTTCTGGATAGAAAATGCGCAGTCTCTCAGCCGTGGCAGAGCTAGTCTTGGTCGTAAAAACAGCTAAGCCACAATAACGGCACACTTTTTGATAAGTGAGTCCTAAATCGCCAAAGATTTCTATCAAGCGTTAGACCGCCCTGCTAGCAGTCGTTAGCTAGCCTCCTGCGCTGAAATGGGCGTTCACTGCTTAGCTGAAACTCATCTGGGGGGCCATGCCTGTGACAGCATCGAGATTCACGGAAAATAAAGCTGTCGTCCAGGTCGACTTTATGTGATAAACACCGGTCGTTGTGTACTGACTGCGTTAACAGCGGATGCGCAGTGTTAATACATGGTGATGTTGTTAGCCAAGGCTCGCTAGCTCGCTGCACGGATGCTCGCTAAGGTTGATGTGTGAGGCAGCAGTAATTAGAAAAAGTCGCATAGCATATTTTAAGCTTACGTGTGTAAGTATAGGTTTTAATATTTCACCCCCTTCGGCTAAGTAAGGCTAAGTACAGGCTACAGTGTTTCACATGTGGTAGCGTTAGCTCACATAACTCACTGCCGGAAACAGGAGCGTAAATCAAAAAATATCTCGAGTGCATATCTTGGTTGTATGCACTGTAATTACTCCAGTCTTTTTTTCATAGTTTGCGTACACTGTGGTAATAATCTGCCAACACAGTACTATCAGCTATACAACATAAAACAGCCCACACAATGCATCCTCACTTCATCCCACTCAGAGCAAAAGACACTTTCTCAAGAGCAGGCATGCCAATAAACCCACACTCTATTCTGAAGCATTTGGTTTGAATCATACTTTTCATGATGATTTCTTTTGCTTGAAATTCACAGCTGTGTTCGTAGCGAAGAATGTGGCTTCAGGTTCCTTGTTTATTTTTGTGTGGCTGAATAAGTGGTGTCCTGGCTTTCATAATAAAGCTCTGCTGTGTCTTTACAGCTCGGAGACGGCTCACAAGAATCACACGATCACGCCTGTGTCTTCACCGTGAGTGACCTTGAACTCTGCACATGCTGAGGCCGAGGAATCGAGCAGATAAAACTCCGCATCAGCCAAGCGTTGAAGAGAAAGCTCCCAGTGACCTCATCCTGCACGACATTAGACTGTTTGTCTGGAAACAAGTCAGGCTTTGAGCCAGTTCCAGAGATGCCCATAAGAAGGCATCCCTACAGGCTGCAGCCTAGCTACGCCAACTGAAAGCACTGGACAACTGCATCTCTTGTTTGAAGGATGTGCTGCTGATTGGACGGAAAGTCTCATTCCTCATCCACCTCTCCAAAACGTTATTAACGTTGAGTGTGTGCCAGCGTATACAGTGAATTATGGTGATCAAAAATGGTGCTTGAATGTGGTATCCTGGTGCGGGGCATGCTAAAAGGGGTGAGGCTCTTTCAGAAAAGCATAACAGCCGACTGATAGTCTGCTGTCAACTATGGATGCCAAGTTGAAGGAGGACCTGTTTCGGAGGTATGTGACGGCACTGGAAAGGCGTCTGGAAGAGGAACACACATGGATTGGGACTGCACCAGAGGGGGACAGAGGGAGGCACAAGGACAGCGAGGCCTTGCTCTCCACAGCTACGGCTCTGCTAGGGGCGTATCAGCCGGATCCAGGGCAGCGTTTTCGGATGGTGCGTTTCTATGAAGTGGTGGAAAACTCTCTTCGTTGTCAGAGAGGGGGCAACCTCAAGAGCCTGGAGAGAGCCTTCCACACATTGGAAACCATCTGCACCAACCTCTTGCTTTTTCCCTGGAAGAAGGAGTTCAGATGTATAAAGGTGAGTTTGTTTAGGTTTGTTATACTGTTCTCCAACTTGACCTACTAAATGTCCCATTCAGAATGCAGGAGCAGTGAAGGAAGGGGGGAATAAAACATTTTTTTGTTTTTCTTTTTATTTAGTTCAATTTTAATATTTGAATAAAACAAGTTACATTTCATTTATTACCATTACTTAGTAAACAAAGAAATATTTACCCTACATAATAGTTAGAATATAAATCCTCTATTCTTTAAAATTCTTGTCTAATTCAGAGTTTTATTTGCTGAAATACAACCTAATCATAACACTGCAAAAGGGGAACCTCTCCACCAAAATTTGAGATACAGGATTAGGAAATTGTTATCCTTCTTTAATTGTGTGTACTGTTTTTCATCACACATGTGAGGAACATTTTCTGTTCCTGCTGAGTTTTACATATGTAAAGTCGTTAAAACAGAAGCAAAATTAACCTATACTTTAATTGATATCACATCAGAAGAACAGCCTGCAATGTAGATATCTAGGTTACATTCCAGCTTGTCAGCCTGTTTTAACTGACGACATTGAAGCCAATTAACTCTTTTTCTTTTAGACCTTCACTGGCCCCTACGTGTACCATCTGCAGTCTGCCATTTCTGATGCTGAACTCCGCTCTCTAATGCGCACCATCGGCTACGCCTGTGACCATGATTCGCAGTTCCATTTGCAGGAGCACCCAGGAGGCACAAATCATCTCCGCCAGTTGGCATTTGAGCTGTTCCTGGCCCAGGCAGAGTGTCGTCTTCTGGGAGAGGTAGTGGCTCTGGCCCGAGGTTCAGCCTCAGAGCTGGAGGCCCTGGAACTCCGCAGAGGTTGCAGAGATGATGCAGCTGGCTGTGCCGAGGCGCTCCGCAGACGCGACAGCCTTGGGTCAGATATGGCTCGGCTGTCTGTGCGGCCGTTGGATATAGAGAGGCCTCATGCTCACCACCTGAGGCGAGGTAGCAGACCGTCTAAGTCTGTGGATGTTACAGATGGGGCTGGTCACTGGCACGCAGCAGCTAGCAAGCCTGTCTTGAAGGCCTCATTGAGTCTGCGGAAGGAGCCTCTGTTTGTGGATGCAGAGGAGGATATGAAGGATGAGATCATCAGGCCCAGCACCTCAGCATCTCTCTTCTCTGTGGCAGCTCCACCTTCCTATAGCCCCGTTGCGGATTTCTTCCCGATTCAGTCTCCTCCCCCAGCTGATGCTTACACATCGTACCACCTGTCCTCTTTGGATGAGATTGACTTGTACACAGAGAGGGGAGGTGCAGGGACGGGAGGAAGGCAGACCCCCTCTCGACCTCCATCCAGAGAGCCTCGGGATGGGTGGCTGCTCAAAGCTCATGGCGGTGTGAAATGTCAAGGTTGCGGGCTGGGTTGCTCCACTATGGCCTCCTGCCAGAGGTGTGACATGATCCTCTGTTCTGCCTGTCATGACGTGGACCCCTCCCCTTGCTGTGGCCTCCAGGACTACCACCCCAAATCCCCACGACCCCTTGACGGGTACATTCCTGTCAAGGAAAAGCTCTCTGTCTACTCTAACACTCACTCCCACTCCCATCTCCATCCACATCCCCTCACACTGACCCACTCACACTCTCACCCCCACCCTCATCCCCAGATGGTGGAGAAACCCCTCATGTCCACGAAGCTGTTTCCAAGCAAGTCTGTTGCCTTGACAACGCCAAAAGGAGGCAGCAGTGAGCGAATAAGCATGGGGGGCTCGCGCTGCGGGTTTTGCAACAAGCCAGGTGCATCACACACCTGTGTGAACTGCTCTAAGGTGTCATGTGACTCATGCATGGGCTTGTATGCAAAGGATATGTGCACGCGAAAGAACCCACAGCACAGCTTTGTGCCCAATCATCAGCTCAACTTTAAATCTGGCACCATATCTCACCTGGTGTACCGATGAATCAGGCAGACAGAATTTTTCTTTGTCCCTCCAAGTCTCCTCCCTTATCCCGCTGCGTAGTCTTGCACTATTGCTTTAGCTCCCGTTTAAACAACTCATTCACTATCTTCCCCGTTATCTGATGGTCTCTTCGCTCTCGCTTGAACTTTGTACATTTTCTCTTACTGTCAGTAGGGCCCTGGAATGCACATGCCACAGAGAGCCATATCGTCTGCCCATCTCTCTGCCTTGTACAAGTTCAGGCCTTTTATCTATTTCTTCTTCCTTTTACCTTGCTACCTGCTCTTGAGTAGTCATGTGATGTTGTAGCGCTTCCCAAATTCCTCAAATTTTGTCCTTAACAAAAGGGAAACTGGAGAAAAGAGAATTTAATTCTTTCTCATTTTGAATGAAATCTGTCCAAATGAACATATATACTTTGCCTAACTTCTCAGCTAAAAAATTCCTCTAATATATATATAAATATATATATATACAGTATATATGTGTGTGTGAGAGAGAGAGAGCGTGTGTGTGCGCGTGTATGTGTGTGTAGAAAAGACCTCAAAGCTTGCATTGTGACAAAGGAGATCTTTTTAAACTTGAAAAATAGTAGGGAAAACTGATAAAATATACACTGGAAGTCAATAAGTCAATAGTATATATTTTTAATCTCTATTCTCTAGAACAATGTGAGACTGTTAAACGGGCATGAGGTCTGTCATTGGGATTTTTGGGTATAAACTTGTGTCTGTGGGTGTGGGGTGGGAGCTATCTCAAAGGGACATATTGAGACTATGGTCAGATGCCATATATTCTATTTAAAAGATTATGCCTTGTAAATTAACCCTCAATTGTTTCTGATTATATGACTGAGGTTTATGCTGCTGTTGACTTGAGACATTGAAGATGTGTGGCGTTGACTTCTTTCTGGTAAATAGCCTGTTGAGTTGTAACAGTTCCAAGCCCCCCCTGCCCCCTCTCCATCCCCTTTCATTACACTCCTTAAGCCACCATGGTCTATGACGTTGTAGTGCACCCATAGCAGATCAGTGGTTCCCTTTTGGGAGTCAGGACAGGAAGTCTCACGCTGGGCCACGAATCAAAGTGATTATGGTTCCTTTTTCAGTGTGTGGGCCTATTGACTGGTTTCAGACAGTATGAAAGTGTATATTCTGACACGGTTTCTGTCTACCTCAAATGGCTTCAGCTTATACACCCAGTTCGACATTGTGGTTTCAAACTAGCCCTAAAAAAACATAAGAAATGCTCTATTTATTCTAATTATTCTTCTGTATTCTGCAACTTTTGTTTTGGCTGAATTTAAAACATCTCCTCTTGCAATCAAAAGATTCAGTCACTGATTCAGTCATTTTTGGAGGTTAGCAGAGGTTATTTATTTATTTTCTTTATAATTCTGGGCTTTGTCATTTGAACGATGTGGCACAGGGTTTGCTAGTCTTGTGACAGTTTACAGTTTCTGTATAGGGTGGACAGAAAAACATGAATGATGATGCAATTCAATTTATTATCCCTGCAACAAATACTCAGTTTGTGAAGCTTAAACTATTATATTTGTTGTCTGAATTGTGGGAAACGTGCTGATTCAGCTCTACGATAATTTTTGAGCCTGTATTTTGTGATAGTGTGATGGATTGCATTGTAAGTTGTCTCTGTGTTTTTTTTTCCCTCCATTAACGAAACACAGAAACCACTTATACCATGTTGCAGCACAGCTCAGCACCGTCATAGTCTGTAATAGACTATAGCGCTAAATTATTTTTAGAAAGGCATTACTAATCACATGCCTATTGCACTACATATTACACAGGTTGATGTTTTAGTGTCCACCCATCTGTACAGAACAGTCGTCACCATTGTGCTGTTATTTAAGTTTGATGGTAACTTTCCCAGTTAGTTAACATTTAAGTGTGTGTGTCAAGACCATTAAAAGCCCTCTCTCTCTCTTGACCTGGGGTGACTTGGTGCATGAGTTTAGCACGAGTGTCCTCAAAGCAAGCCACTGCCATTTGCCGTGGACTTCAAAGGGCTGAGGCCGTCATGTGTGAATAAACTCTGCTAACACGTGAAGTTGTTGATAACCTTAAGTGTACCTGTTGTGATCCAGCAAGAGGACCGTTAACGCAGTACATTGCAGTTGATAGTCACCAAGGGCTAATTTAAAATCACATTTCATTTTAAAAAAAAAAAAGGGAAAAAAAAAAAGTCTGGGGTATTGTGATTGAGCGTTTAGGCATCCGCAGCCTTTATGTTCTGTCAGGAATAACCTCTAAATGCCTTAAGCTCATTCAGCTGTCTTATCTTGAGAGTATTTTAAGTTTGCATCGTTGTCATTTACATCTTTTTTTTTTTTTGTTGCGTTTTCCCAGCCTGTAGGTTAAACATTAACATGGGGTTACATAAGGCCACAATACAGAGCTCGCTCTACAATGGCTGAGGAAGGAATTCAGAGTAATTAAAAAATACACTCGGATATGTATTAACCACCGCACAAGATGTCTGAGACCTGGACCGTGCATATTAACAGAATTATGCGGAAATTCCCCCTTTCTAGACCAGTATATATACTGTGTGCATAAGGGGTTAATGACTGTAATAATAACCACGTTTTGCCTGGAAGTTAAGTTTGATGTTTTATTTTGTTGCAGGAAGTGATGTCTGATCTCATACTTCTATTCATTCCTTCCCTTTAAAACTGAGTCTTGTATTTTGTGTCTTTATCATGTTAAATAACATAAAGAAGGGAAGTTTCGATACTGTTTGGATGTAGCTTAAGGGTTGTTCAAGAGATCTTCTTGGGTCAACATTAACTTAACTTGGGTATCATGAAAATCTCGTGGGGACCTCGTGGGAGCTGTGCAATTGTTCCATTTTCATCCACTGAAGCCTTCCTAAATAGTTTTAATATTTATCATAGATATGTTTCAGTTACTCGCAAAATCATACCAGCAACAAAGAAGACTTTCAGAAGTATTGAGCCATGTTGTAAACGCGATCATATTTGCCAAATGAAGAACAAATATCTTATTGGAGTAGAAAACAAAACCTTCTTGCTCGCCCTGATGCACAGTCAATGTTGTAACATAAATCTGTGGTTTTGCTAAAGTTTAATCTCGTGTCTGTAGACGTTGGCCTTATAAGAAGCCTAGAAAGGGAATCATCAACATAGATACCTACTCGCGCACCATGGGACGTGGATTTGACTCGGATCAGTGGACTGATCGTTTGTGTAGGTCACTACAAAGGGCTAAACAGTCTTTAAGGCTGCTGCTAAGTTTGTGGGCACCGTTTTAATCTTTTAGTGAACAACTGTATGGGGAGAAAAATGTGATATGGAGCTTGCTTTACATCCATCAGTGGGTATGAATTACTGATGTTGGGCAAACAAAAGAGCTATTTTTATTTAGTGTCATGGAATACATTGAGCCATTTGAACATGATTGGTTTAACCCACACCGGACACACTCAAGTCATTGTGGAAGTCAATACTCCCTTTACCTCTTTGTGTGGATATCTTACTGATGTTAACAGTGGTGGTGTAGTTAGGCAGCCCCGCCCCCCCCCCTTTTACCATCCCCTATTCCCTTACCTATTCTTGGCATGCTCTGTACAAGGCCCGAACCCATACCTCTTTTTCCCTTCAACCCGACATGTACCCCCACCCACTGTCTCCCCTCTCTCCTCCCCCTTCCACCTTGGCACTGAGGATCATTGCACAATGTCTATGTGAAGGGGTATGGACCTTACGATCAATATGTGGGCATACATGGGGGTGGAAAGGGAAAATAGCCAAAATTGTTAATCGGTGAAAATATATATATATATTGAAACGTAAATGAGATTTTATAAAATAATTTAAAGAATAAAATTCTGAAAAAAAAACTTTTTCTGCCTTGAGTTTTTGGTTGATTGAAATTTGGTGTGTGGCTTTATTGAACTTTTGAGAGCAGTTCAGTTTGTTTTTAACCACTGTGGAGTAGTATGTTTTTGTTAGACTTACTTTGTCATCTACTTAACTGACTCTATCAATTTCACTGTTACAAATATTAAAGTAAGAAGTGTAGATGCAGATGTTTCACAGGTTGCACGTTTCTGCATGCGTTTCTCTATATGACCAGCAGATGGTGATATATACACATAAATCGAGGGACTAAAACTGTGTAAAATAACACCAGTCCTAAGAATATTCTTTCTTTTTAACTTAAAATATTTCACTCCTGGTAGAATTATGTTCCTTAGCTTTTAGGGTTTTCTCCTTTCTTCCACCTCTTCTGAGAGTCGTTTGAGTATCTAGACAAAGGCAACCACAGCGTGAATGGAACAAGAAGCAGATTCTTTGTTCCACATGGAAATATGGTTTTGATTTAGTGTACTTAAATTGTCTACACTCCAAGAAAAGCTATTCTTTGCCCAAAAAGGCATAGATACAGAAGTCGGTCACTGTGCATGTTGGATTTTGCTGCAGTGATCAAATATGAGCAAAGGGTAATCTGACACTGAGAGTTTGAACACCATGTACAATATCTGTAAGGAAATTACCAAAGGGGATAATACAAGAAGTTTTCATCAGAGAACCCCCCCTGGCACTCCCACCCCCACCCAAGGAAAAACCCCAATTGCCAGCAACCTTTCCCAAGATGACACAAAGTGAGAGTTTGTACCATCTTTTCTTTGTTGCCCATTCTCAGATTTGTCACTTGTGATTGTCAGGTAATAGAGTTCCCCATTTTTGGACAAGATCCATTCTATGGTGATAAGCAGTAATTACAGGAGTGTTTTTGGAGCTCACATCCCAAGTTTTATCACGTCTCATCAATCTTTTTTTATTGTTTTTTCAGCCACAGTAGACCAGAAAAAAAAAACAGCGTGCAGATTCACACACAGGTGAGTTGAAAAGTGAATCTGCAGCGATAAAAGCCTCGTTAGTTTTGCGTGTGATTATGCTGTTGCCACAGCTCGGGTCGTAATACTACAAACTCGAGGGCTTAGGCTCAGTCACCTTTGTGGTACTTTATACAATGATTTATTTAAATGAAAGTCTTTGAGTGCATGTCTTCAACAACCCTCATTCAGCTGTCACCTCAGACCTATGCCGTAGGCCTCATCAACCACAAGGGGATCACTTTGGAATGGACACCTGCTCAGGATAAACTTGCAGATGCTTGTTTTGGCTCGTGTTTCAACAAATGAGATCTGGAGTCTGGCGTCAGTGTCCAGTCTAAATAAGACTCCATATTAGGCATAACAATTGGATCAGTTTCTGACCCAGCGCCTCCATCCAATAAACTGGATGGATGTGGAATGGCTGTAGCCGAAGGTTATCCGCAAAAGGGAACAAAGCAGAGCCGAACATCAGTGGGACCTCTGCAGTGACCGAAATGCTGAGCGAGTGCCAGTCCCCGCACCCTGCATCATCCTCTCTGGGACATGTCAGAAGTATGCTGACTAAGAGCCTCTACCAGCCTTGAGGGAGCCTAAGACCTACTGAGTAAAGAACATTACAGTTCAGCGGCAGAAAATGATAATGACTGATGGCACGCTGCTCAGTCTTTGAACGGAGTGGGATATTTACATGTATATTTTCATGCTATAGAATGCATTAAGAAATGTATTTTACATTCGCTGTATACTTCAATGCCCTAGGTCAAGTTCTTCCCGCATCTGCCACCATTTATTTCCATTTATTCGAACATTTCCTCTGTGACATTAAACCCTAACTGCTGAGGATGGAAAATGGACCAGTGTCAGGAAATGCGCATCATGAGATTCCAGCGGCAGAAATCTCCACACTTGGCATCCCAAAGCAGCCGCTCATTAGCTAAGGGAGGGGAGCTTGGTTTTTAATGGACTACATTGCGAATCTGAAAGCATGTCACACCTAATCAGGGCAGTAACAGATGCACCGTGTAGAATGCTATGTACTTACTTGTGTTCCACCCACATGCAGTGACACATTACCTAACAGTGCACCTACATGCGGTGTAATTCCTTCACCAATGCATGCGTGCCTGCACACACAATCATTTGTGACAAGACACAAATCTTGTGTGAATGAGATGAGCAGTACCTGGAGTTGTTATAGAGGGAAGCCAAAAGACCTGTGTGTGTGTGTGTGACAGATGAGATTTAGCCCCATGTAAGGCTTTTGTTGCAGGGTAATTACATGCCAGAAGAGGATCGTGATGGTTTCTGTCCTTAAGTGTCACTTGAAGGGCCCCCCATTTCGTGTCCTTCTCTTGCTCTTCTGCTTTGCACATGATTTGTTATCTCAGCGTTTGATTAACGCATACATTCAGTAAATGCATACTCAACATTTCACTCACACTAATTAATTGCATTAAATGCCACCCTTCAATGAAAAGGACATTTCGTCTCACGCCCTCTATTAGAGCTGGACGGTGTCCAATAACTGAGACTCAACAAACACACACAATATGGTCTGTATAAATGCAGAGGTATCTCTGCACACACTCTAACTCTTGTCTTCCCAAGGCAAATACTAATAGGGGTCTTTGTCCGGTGTCATAAATATTCTACTACATGCTAGCAAATTGCCTGGAGTTAGAGTGTGTTTTTTTATTTATAACTGAAGGTGTGATTACCTTCCACTTCCCTTTGTGACATTACAAAGCCTCAATTCATCATTTAGTAAGTGGCCTTTTTTATGTTTTTTTTTCTAAATAATTTGTGAAACGACCTCAACAGCTGGCAACAGGTTTAGTAATCAAGCCATTGGGTCTGATAATATAAAAACACAATTTCTGAGGGTTTTAACACAACAACCATAGGAGGAAATATATTAACAGAAAAAGACAGAAGGATAAAAACCCTTTTAGTAACAATGGTAAAGTGCTCATGGATATATTGATTACTTCACACATTGCTTGCGTCTTACCTCCTGCTGGAGTTTATGTAACGGTGAGATGCAATGACATTTCACGCCACCCACACACAACCTTGGAAATCCTGCTTTCAACGACTTGTTGCTTTATGTTTGCCTCTATAGTATCTTATGTCTTCACTTCAATAAGAAGTAAGTAAACTGAATTTCTTTTGCACTTTTCTTCCTTACCAGATAAATGGTTCACATTGTTGCCTGTCACTGAAATTTTACCCACAAGCCCGCAAGTTATTATCTCGCTCAAGGATGCCCAATGGACAACCTGCTCCTTAGCCACAGCTGCTCCGATTGAGGTCTGAACTGGTCGACATAACCATTCTGAACACATGAATATCTGATCGCATATTTAACACCTGACAAATTTAGTACGCAAGGGAAAAGTCAATGGAATTTACATCAAAGTTAAACATGGATGAAAGAGAAAAAATATGCATGTTCTCTATAAAAGAATAAAAGAGACCTATTCACAGACGCTTGGTCAACACAAGGACACACAGTCAGACCTATTCAGCTGCTGCATGCATTAGATAGCGGGGCTGCTTTTAAAAAAAATGAGTCTGAGCACATCTGAGGTCCTCAAGAAGGCCATTCAGCAGTTGGGAGGAAAGAAACAGGCAGGCTCATCTAGACTTCAAACTGAACCTTAGTACGACAAGGAGACTTGTGCCAGATAACCAGAGAGGTCTGGGCGGCTCAGAGCTTTTAAACATGTTCATCATAAATTGTGGAGCAAGGTCGCAGAGAGTTTTATAGAGAAGTGAGAGATGTCAGAGCTGCTGCAGACTGGAGGCAGTGATTAGACAGCAGCTGCAATGGACTTATTTTTCACTGTCCCTGTAGAAAAACACTAAACGGACAAGAGCTAAGCCCACAGTAGGCAGGTGGGCACATTACCCTTAATGGGGTAAAGTGGAATATAAATCAGAGGGTGGAAGGATTAATAGATACATCTTTACATCTTTATGCAGTTTAATAATAAATGGATAATCTCAAAGATATTCCTTTTTTACAATTATGTTTACATTTTTGTTTTACGCTGCTTTTGTCTTGCTTGTAGTTGAGATGAAAGTTTCGATTTTAACATAAGTTGTTTTTCAAGCCAAGCATATCATAGAAGTTGCCACAGTGAGGGAAATGAGGACAAGATGATTATTGACGTCAATCCCTTTACTGAATAAATCCCTGTTAACTCGGTTATTAAGAAAATTAAGTTACTTTGAACCATGCAAACAGTGTAATTCAGAACTTCTGGTAACTGAAATGCCAGTGTGCATGTGAATGTTTTCTCTATTTTCTGTCGCCACTTCGCTTTTTTTCCCCTCATTATAAATCATTGTTGAAAATGGAGTCTTGATGTTTTTCTTATCTGCATCTTCAACCTATCAAACTTGTCTTGTCCTTGATAACAACTATAAAATAGCCTTGGGCCATTGTACCTGCAAAAGAAAAGGTCTCGCACGTCACTGGTTCTGCAGAAATAATGTTCTAATAGACGCGCCATGTAGAGGTAGATGGTTATATACCTGCTATCACTGATGTCACTGCAGTCTTATAAGGGTATACAACATTTTTCCTTATTTCAATTCAATCTAAAGATTATTTCTTGGTAGGAGCTTCTTCTGTAGGAGTGACACACAATACAAATGTTTATCTATCTTTTTTTTATATTTTCATATTTTGGGTAGCAGTGTTTCATAAATACCAAAAATAAATACCAAAAAAGAAAAAGAAAGGGAAAAAAATGGGTAAAACGGGAACACTAATGTCAGTGGCAATGACAAATGAGCCATACATCTATGTCATATGACGTAGTGGTGGAGCAGGATTAGGAGACGAAAAGGAAAACTAAATATTTTCAAATGTTCACATATGTCTACATAGCATGTCACTATGTATAGTGGTTTAATAAACAGCAGTGACATAGAGTATAATGAATTGCACCGAGAAGAAATAAGTCAAGGAAAGTCATTTTTATTTGTACAGCCCGTTATCAGAAATCAATTTGTACAGCATATGACACTTTCTGTCCTTAGATCCTCAACTCAGATTCTGACAGACTACCTCGATAAAAACTTTTACATGATCCCGCTCCCAGCACTGTCAGACATGCAACAGATGTTGAGAGTACAGAATAAATCAATACCATCACAGTATTGCAATTTCATGACAAAGCTATAGATTGTAGAGAAAAGTGAAAAAGATGCATTCAGGAGAATACATAAATCATCAGTCCTCTATCACAGTCTTTGTTGCTCCTGACAAAATGTGGCATGTATTTTCTTAATATTGTTGTGAGGTCTGTGCATGCAAATTGATCACCCTGGAGCAAAAAACAACTAACCCACAGCTGTCCATTTGATGTTTCCCACCTTTCAGTTCAGCCATAATTAGGAACCCAATACTTTAGCCATCGCCAGTCTGAACACAGTATCTTTATTGGCTGGGGTCCCACGCCCTTCCTTCAGACGGTGTGACTCTATGCTTTATGATTTATTGTGGCAGTATACCTTGTGCCCAATCTATGAATTTTTTCCCATGTCCCCATTATCCTCTTTTCCTATGGGACCTGCCCGTTGGCTGCCTGTAGCAACTTGGACTGAATTCAAAATTCTGCTAGCATAAATGGCTCCATTTTCTCACCTGTCTGTTGCTTGCCAAGGGCAACTGAGTCATCACTTCAAACAACATTGATTCTGCCCTCTCCCTTTAGTCAAATGACCTTCCCGTGCTGTGTGGGGGGGAATGGCTTCACTCCATCCACAACATGTCTTTTTTTTTTTTTTAACATGAATTATGAATTAAGGCTCAATTACTGATTCATCTCCCTGCTTATCTTTTCTCTGATTTTGATGCAACAAACTTTCTTAAAACTGTTGCCGGCATACAAGCCCAAACAGCAGTTCTTGATCCTAAAGAGCAACTGCACCTCAGCAACGACTGTACATATTACACACACATATTACAAATATCAAAGTATGACTGCAGTTAACACAAGGAGCTAATCTCACATTTGTGAGAGATTTTATATTTTGTGATATTTCGTGGAGTGGGCAAGTTATCCATGATTTGCTGCTGCAGGAATATCGATTTAATGTTTTATTGTCACTACATTTACTGATTGTGCCATTTATTCAGTAACCAACACTATATAGCATTTTATTTTCTAATGATTTTTTTCTAATTTTATTTTCCAATGATTTTAAAACATTTCAGGAAATTATTTTTTCTCACTGCCATGAAGGAAAGTGCATCCTCAGCCTCTTCAAAAAAGTGATCAAATAGAGCAGATTGGTTAAATGGCTCCAAAATCTTTCCCTGACACAAAGACATTTAGAAGAGTGTCTTTGAGAAGAGTTTTTTTTTATTTTTTAATTTTTTATTATTTTTTTTTTATTGAGAGAAGAGTTCTTAATAAAAAGAAAACGCTGCTATTGTTACGCTATTATTTCACTGATGACATCATGTTTTTTTATTTGTTGGTTTGTTAGTGAGGTTTGTTTGTGTCCTTATCATAAAGCTTTTTCAGACAGGTTCACATAAGAGTGTTGGACATAAGATGTCATAAAGTCTTTTGTCATTCACTGCTGATTGTTTTTTTGACCTATGATCTGCTCTGCCCTTTCTACCTAACCTGTATAATGTGTTTTGACTACCACTGTCACTTGCTATGGGCATCTATAGTCTCACAGAGAGAATTAGCTGCATGACTGCAATCAATAAAGTTACCCATCGGGAGAACTATTGATTGACAATGGGGACAATTGGTGCTTGAATGTTTTTGAGCGTGTTTATCGGTGAGTGTCTTTGGTTGTCTCTCATTTAAAATACCGGCTACTCGTGTGCAAAGTCAAAGAGTAAACTGCATCTCACAGTCATCTAATCCTCGACACCAGGATGAAATTGCATCACGTAGCTGTCCCTGTAAAAACACCTACTCTGCCTCCCCTCCCCTTGGTTGTGGTCAGGTTTTAGGAAAGTTATTGAAGTGCTTGTGTGTAGGTTAAAGATGAACTTGCGCATACCATGAAAATGCATCATCATGAAATGACAGCGTGTCAGAGTCGCGCTGCCATTTGCCTCTTGGATTCATGCTTGCTTACTCTAATACACTGTCAGGCTCTCACTTTGACTCGTTTTCAAATGCACACTCACCCATGAACTTGGGCAAAATGAGAAAATAATCCTTCTGGGACTTGGTTGCTCTAATTTATAATTTAGCCGCCCTCTCTGGTTACCCTACTACTCCCCAGACTGGAGTAAAAATGAACAGAGTGAGGACAGAGTTGCCAGAGGAAATGTTCATCATTTAGAGAGAAGAGATAACTTACTTACCTACTTTAATTACTTACTTGTGCGCCTGTATGGGTAGACCAACCCTCTTCGTCCAAGGGTTCTCAACCTAAAAAAAAAGAAAAAAAAAAGATATTTGAATGAACATTATGATACTTAATTTTATTCTTTTTTTTTTACAGTCACATAAACTTTAAATATCACATGGACAAGATGACACCAGTTGGAAGTGCTGATGCGAGGCAGACTAGGTGAGTTTGAAAAATATATTTTTTAAATTTAATTTTTACATTTTTTTAATTATAAAAATTGATAAAAAATGAGAAAAATAAATAAAACAGAAATTTACTTACTAACATAACATTTACATTACAGCAGTTCTGTTCTTTAGTTGATATGCATTTTTCCCCATGTTTGCCTTCACTGTATTACCAGAGGACTCTACTTGAACTCTGTCCTCATAATCACCTGGGGCTTGAGACATAACAGCCAGGTTTAAAATGATGCCGTAAACCTGCTTTAAACTGACTTTAAATGTTTGTGAACATAATTTGTGAATAAAATATTTAAAATATGTTAAAAAAATGTTAAAATTAACTTTTAACATTTTATTCTATAACGACTATAAATAGCACACATGCAAACACACACATGGACACAAGCTCACAGGCAGTCCCGGCTTGTTGCCTTCATTCTTGCTGACGTATTGACCTCTGTACCTGTTGGATAGGCTGCGTGATCATCTCATCACTGTTCATTTACTTCAGCGTCACACAGCCCTCTGCCAACCTCTAAGGTGCCAATCTCCTGAAAGTGAAAAGGTGCCATATTTTCTGCATTAAAATGCAGTGGAGAGTTTAGTTTTAGAAGTAGCTGATTCGACTTTAAGGGTATTTAGAAGAAAAACCTATGCAGAGCTGGTAATGTTAAACCTCTATCTGGTTTTGTCTGCCCATGTATGAGAATTGTGTATGTATATAGAGCTGGATGGCAGGAAGATTTATATCTCTTTAAATCTTGTTCCCTTCACCCTTGTCCTGGGAAAGGAATTTGCATCCATGTATCATACATAATAAAGAGGTCTTGGAGCATACATAACATGCCGCGGCATGTGGGCTGCCATGAAGTTTTAGCATGAAAAAGATTGAGTGTATACAATCACTGTAGTATTCACACACATGAACCATTCAATTGGGCTTAATTTCACACTGTGGCACAGGCAAGAAAAATGGGTTTGATCGCATGAGCACCACAATGATTGATAAAAAAAGGGAAAAGAGGGATGTTTTGTAATTGGTTATATAAGATATGAATTATGTAAGTGCGAAGGGAGAGCATGCATGCTATATGTTAGCGCTCCCCTCCGAGGACACACCAGAGTTAAAAGGCCTTGCAGTGCTAAAGAAGCAGAGTGTTTGAGCACACGGGGGAGTGTGTGTTTGTGAACCACAGAGAGGGACAGAGAGTTTGGGTTCAGGATTGAGGAACTACCGGGAGACGCGTGCTGATAAAATGACGTGATGAGAAATGATGAGACGGATAAAGCGCAGTGATGCAACGCAGAGGAAATGGAATTTGAGGAATATGCTGGAAAATGAGGGGGAACCTAGAGATGTGGGAACTAGGAGGGGATGAAGATCAATGGAGGCAGTCGGCAGACGAGCCATAAAAGGGCTGAATGATTCACAGAAATGGGGTGAGCGACGGACAGATGTGTCGGCAGAGAGCGAGACGAGGAGTGACAGCGGAAGAGGCAGGGACAGGGAGAGGAGAAGATAGGGAGAGTGAGTGAGAGATTGAGGGTAGGCAGGAAATAGCGTGGTTGGGTGAGAAAAGCGGGAGGGTGGTGGTGGAGGGGAGACAGAGCTTGTGGCTGTGAATCCGGTTGGACTTGAGGCTGAGTCATGGAGCTCACTCACTGGATTCAAGATGTAGCGGATTTCAGTAAGAAGTAAGAAAAGCTGAAGAATTTCAAGGAACGACAGAGGAATTCAATCACATTTGTTGCCTTTCTTTGGAATATGTTGAAAAGTCATTTGAATTTGAATACAAAGAGCATGTGTAATAAGAATCCCCCAGCCCCCATAATCTTTCATTTATCTCTTCTTTTATCAAAATCTTTCTTAATTTGCATATATATCACATCTAAATTAAATATTCCTGTCGTGTGAGAATTCATATATACTTATATTAAATGAATGTGACAAATAAAAAGCAAACAAATGAAATACATGAGTGGAAAAACATGACAAACACTCCCATATTTAGCTAGATAAGAATGACAGTGATGCATTATGCTGTGGATTATGCATTCATCACATCCCAGCACTCTCTGCTGTCATCATCAAAACACCACATGAGGGAATATGTTTGGGGGAATTGTGTTCATCCCTCAATTAGAGACCCAGAGACCTGGAGAATTTTTTATCTGCATCGATAATCGAGGACCAGCACCTCATAAAGACACTGTATACTGTTAGTCCCTTTTCTAAGACTGAAAACTTTTAAAAGAATAAATCTCCTGTGGCACAGCAGATTAGTGTTTCTACCCCTCATCTATACTTTGATAAAACCGTTGCAGCTGTCTTCATTAACATTTCTAAAATATGATATAACAGTTGGTGTATGCTTTCACCCTCCTTTGTTTGTTTTTTTAACCCTTTACATTACCGCTCTCTTGTGGGTTGTGACAGTTTTATATATTGTGTTTCATTCAATAACTTGCTCTGTCCCAAGTGTTTGAAGCCTCGTGAGAAGACAAAAGTGGATTAAGAGGCATGCAACCAGATACATACACTGTATATTGTTGGTTTTGAAAGAATTACAGAAGAATAACATCGTCACAAAATCAGACATGGCAGTTCTGGAACAGGTAAGAAAAGCGATAATCAGCAGTCGGGACACAAACACACACTCAGTCAAAGGTGGCGGTGCGATCACGCCGGCCTGACTCTTATGGCTGCAGGGACACTGAAAGATGTATATGCTAATCAATAAGCACATTTTTATAATTTATATTTTCTTATTATTGTTATTGTTGTACATGAACAGGTCTATGTAATGTATGCAGTCTGCTTAGAGTTCATCAATCACTTTAATTGACTGACACATGCGGATGAACAGCTGCCACAACTGCAAAACAAGTGTGGTAAATGAAATCTTCTATTTCCCAATGTAAGCCTTCTGTGTACTTATTACACGATAATTTCATTGTAATCTTATCTTCCATCCCAGCGGGTCTTGTTCTGTCTCTATTTTCTCTGCAAAGGATTTAGTTAAGTAAAACACTGAAGTCAAACGGTGCAGTCTCAGCGGAGCAGCTCCTATTGACGACGGCAGCGGCGATGCCTCGTGGCTGTCAGTGAGCAGCCATGGTGCTTAGGTGCTCGCTGGAACAGAGCTGCGTTTCTTCACCGGACAATTAGAGAGACTCAGCATCATTATTGGCCCGACAGTGTTGGAGCAGTCGTCTGTGACTGCAGGTCAGAAAGATGTAATGAGATGCCGGACTCATTCTGGCCAAATAGCTTACAGGTGATCAGGAGGGAGGAGGCATCAGCACAAGGCTTTTCTCATTACAATAGATGGAGAGTGATATGGATGGATGGATGGATGAATGGATGGATGGATAGATAGATAGATAGATAGATAGATAGATAGATAGATAGATAGATAGATAGATAGATAGATAGA
>JAOXYL010000050.1:16867582-16883688 GCA_028564955.1 Terapon puta | reverse complement strand
TAATGTAAATGTAAATCATGGCACATCTACAGTTCTGATTTAAGTTAGTACATTTATTTTTTAATATAATAGATAACAAACAATTTACCTCCATAATGACAGTACATTTCTAAAATTTACATATAGATGGACAAACTAATAAATGACATTCATTGTTTGGAAATGTCTGTAGTCTGCATATTTTCATACCTGCAGAAACTAGCATTTCACAATCGAGGCCCTTTGTGAAAAACTTCAAAATTGTTACCATCTTTTCATATCATCTGAAACACCAGTAAAGCTAGGTCTGTCAATCACACTAATTCATGATTGACAGAAACGTATGCTTGGCTGCTGCAGGCCAGCTCACTCCGCCACATACCTCCCCATCCTGAAATCCTGCTCTGCTGCAGACCTGGCAGAGCGTAGATATTTTGGCAGATGGTGTTCAGCAGGGACATCTTGTTAAGGTGAGGCAGCCAGATCATATCCATCTGTTTGCGTACTGTGTAAGTTCTCTCGACTGCACCTGAATCCGCAGGGTTAATGCAATAGACCAGGTGTGCAAGGACAAAGCAGGTGGAAAAGTTGCGGTGCAGAAACTACTGCAGCCGATACTTTTTCTTCCTTTTCCAATATCTGTTCAGTAAATGAATTGGAAAAATAAGTTTTTACTCCTCAGTTTGTTCAAGGTCAGATGTTACTGAGATGATTTTTAAGCATTAGTAAGATTAAAACTGAATGTATAATTTAACGCTATATTGCGCTCAAGTCTGTTATGTAATATTAATGGATTAGCTTCTCTCAAGAGATTGTTGATTCAACCACTCAGTCATATAATAAAAATAAAGGAAATCACATTATTTCTTCAGCAATTTGTTAACTATTTCCACACTGTACCTAAACTCGAGGTTTACAATTACAGCAGCGGTGGGGAGTGATGCTTGGTTACTGAATCGATTTTCTCCAGCAACAGGAAACACTCTTGAATCTCAATCAATAGTCCTGTTTTGGAGATGCAGAACAGTGTGACAAAACCAATTAGAGCTAAAAATCCATGCAAGCCTGCTGAGAAATCCCAGCAAGACAGTGTGTGTGTAGAAAAAACATGAATAAGCGGAAAACATGTGAAGGTTGCTCAGATGATAAACACCTTTCTTTGTGCCTTAACATATCATCCGAGTATAGGTTTACAATCTTCACAGTTAAAGTGTGTTGGCTAACAATGATCAGGTGCATGACCGAACAGTGATGCAGTTTTTGCTTGATGCAATTATTCCTCCTGTTCATAGTGGCAGATGAAAGATCCCTTCCTAATAAGGTTTCAGTGCAAGTGATGACAAAATCCACTCGCCTCATTGTGTAAAAGGTAAAACACATTCCAAGCTCCATCTGGAGATAATCCAGGGCTTCTTAAGTCTAAATTGGACAAATAAAGTGGCTATCCTTTAAAGTTAAAGTCAATTTAGTACAAAAAACCCTTTCTGTTTTACCACACCTCCACCAAAGCTGAAAAAACACTCTCTAGGCACACACAATTTACTTTAGAAAGACTGTAACTTGAAAGTCTTGAAGGTAAAAGTCTCATTTGTCTGACTGCTGAAGCCTTACATTAACTGTAGATAGTAAAGTTTAGAACAAACCTTTGCACAGAATGAGAAGTGTGGATTTTTGTCCCTATCTGTTACACTAAAGGCACATTTGAAAAGGATCTCTTGGCGCAGATGAACGGGAAGACGCCAAAGGGAGCACCTGGCTAATGATTCATGGGAGACTTGAAAAACTTACCACTAAGACATAAATCCAAACATGCAGTGGAAAATATTTGTTGACTCTGTATTTCTAGAGCAAAGATGGAAGTTTCCCCAATGATTTTAACAAAGGTTTCTTGGGGTATGTTTTGTGTCCAGTAAATGATTTGTAGCTTTGGCTGAACTTTAGTGTGCATTTTTACAGATAAAAAGCCCATTGGAGGCATTTCTCACTTGGCTTCTCGGCTCAGCTGTGGTGGTTTCTTTGCAGTCCAGTTTGGCTGATATCAGACAGAAAACTTTTTGTTATGTGGCCTTTTAAATACTTGAAATATGAGCTTCATGGACCCACAGGTTGAAGCTGAGCTAATACAAGGTTGTTATTTTTGTTTTTTTATATATTTAGACTGACTGTCATGAAAGGCTGAATTTACGGTTGTGTGTTAAGGTGTTATGGCACAGTAATGGTGGCTATGCTGTATTGTGCGCGATATGCTGTATCTCATGTGCGCAACCTTAAAAAAATGAACAACAAAGTGAAAATATGTCAGGACTTCATAAACTGTGATCACTATTAGCCAATGTCATCTGACAAGGAACTAAAGATACAAGACTACGCAGTCAGAATCTCGTCACTTGTGTGTTTTGAATTGCTTAGTTTAGTTTTGTTTATATATGGATGTGTCATCTAGTCAAAATATCATTTGTTCAAACTTATATTTCTTTACAGTAAGCATTACAACCCCAGAGAGCCACAAGCATTGCTATAAATCCTGATTATTTCTTGCTTTGTTGTAACTATTAAAAACTGTTAAAGAAAAGGAACATAGAAGTAGGGATATTCTCATTCGCGAAATCCTGAATTATATTTATTTATCGTTCCATTTTACCCCAGAACAAATAATTTGCCCTTGGATAGATGTATTTAACACTTTTCATACAATCCTCAATATTTTTTAGACAAACAAACAGACAAACAAAAATCCAAAAGATGTAAACATGTTCACAATGCATCTGAAACTTCACTGACAACAATTAATTTAGATAATTATAATGTAATAATAATATTTCAAAGCCTTTATAGATACTTTATAGAGACATACTTTTTTCAATATATTAACATACATATTATATACAACACATCACATTCAGCCTTGTTTGTGTCTGAGAAACTGGGGGGCAGCAACATTTCTGATGTATGTATATTTGTATTTACATATACTAGCATGATACAGTGCAGTCAGTTAAATTGCAAATCTCCTGAGTACAGGGTGTTTGCTTTACAGAAGACAAAAGGTAAATATGGATCCAAACAAAGACTTTGCTCTCCAGCTGCAAGCTGAAGATTCAGATTCTACTTGCATCCTCCTGATCGCATTTAACTTCATTTACAGCGGATTAGCACAGACATATCGAGAGCAGTGTGTATAGGATTTATCTCATCATTCAGACCCAGTGTAGGCTCAGAGAGTTCAGTAAGTAAGTGCATTACAAACCATTAAAAATACTGCATATGGAATTTCTGCTGATCCCAAGACTCACGTCTCAGATGGGATTAACAAAGTCTTTGTCTTGTGTCCACACTGCTTTTTGATAGGTAAGATTCAGAAAGTAAAGAGAATTAAGATAAAAGTTTTTCTAAAAGTGTTGATATGATGCTGTACTTTTGACAACAGAGGACTTCTTGATTGAAGGGCAAATAATAATTGCATCTGAGCTGTTTCATGCACACTTCTGACATATCAACACTTTGATTTCTCTGTAATTAAGCCCCAAGTAAACTGCTCATCCAAGTGGCTGTAATCACATAGAGCACTTCTGCTACTTGGATTTAATATTGAACGCTGTATATCTCCAATTCAAATCCAGCCTCAAAAGCCACAAATACATTCCATGATTAATTGGGAGGTAGAAAAAGTCACCTTCATAGAAGCTGCATATACATAAACATAAAATCATAATAGATAAAATTTCCCTCTTGGATTATCGTGTCTCTGTGGAACCCAATAACAACACCACGGTGGGAAAGGAGTTTATAGTAATGGCCAGTTGTAATGGCCATTACATTATGGCTACGTAATATTAGTAATCTCACTATTAGGATGTAAGTCTAACCTTTTCTCACATAGCTATTAAAGGAGCTGAAAGAAAATGGATTCCAGTTGCAGTGAGGGAAACCAAAGGCCTGGAAGCTGTTTTTGCACTAAACCTCATAATAAGAAACATTTATGGAAACCCTTTCAAAGCCACTAGTTAGAAGCTGAAATAAGATAAAAATAAAACCCATCACCCCATTTCAAGACACTACAAGGGGTTTCTGCAGCCCGTATTTACAGAAATAAGCTGATATTTATGATGAACTAAATTTGGCATCTGTACATACACATATTATATACATACATGCAAACCAATGTCCACATGAAATCCCTGACATCTGATATATATACATATACAGAAGCATATATATGCACATTGTTTGAAAGAGTAAAGCCAGTGGAGATGACCTAGGTGGGAATGGCTAGTGATTCAGACTATACACCCAGGTACTTGCAGTCTTTGTTCCTTGAGTTGAACAGAATAGAAAAAAGAGACATCAGAATCAGATTTTCACAGTTGTGTTTTCCTGGTTTGCATGTCCATCTTTGCCCAAGAGGGTGGGCCGAACGAAGCCTGTCCAGCACAGGACCGGAAGCAAAGTCTTTGATATGTATGTTCTTTTAATGGTAACCTGCATATTGGTAGAAAAGTACGAGTGTCCAAAACAACATTTTGGCTTTGACAGTGAGTGTAAAGGTGACTGTAACCTTTGGTTACAGCATGATTCTGCAGAAACGTCCACATTTCACTGCTCTTTAAGCGTTAACACAGCTTTTCCCCTTAATATAAATGTTATACAACAAGAAACCAGCAACATGTTCACACATCAGAGTAGTACAAGTACAATCACATAATTTTTCCAGGGACACAGTTGTACCATACACAGTTAGCAGACTACTTATCAATAGTTTTCACCCTGAAGTTATAGAGCAAGAAACAGTGATGAGCTGCTACCCTGTATATCCATGCAGTTGTATAGAATAGATATTAGTCAATACATGAACCAGATGAAGGCGACAGTATAGCTTCCAACATAATGCTGAGAGTCTTTGACTGTATGTGTCACTTATATGTGTTAGCTGAAGGTCAAAATCAACTGAGGCTAATGAAAGCCTGAAGCTTCCTAAACCTCACCTCACAGTTAGCCTCGGGTTAAGGATTAATACTTGAACATCAGGGCTCTGGATTAATGTCAGCCTAATGCTCACAGCACATGACTGTTTGATTTGACTGGACAATAAATATACCATTGCCTTTCTTCAGGTACTGATGAGAGAAGAAATATTAAGTCAATATCATACTGGAGGGATGTGTGGAAGATGTCTTGTCACAATGGCAAGTGCAGATGCAGGAGGTAGTGTACATTGCCATAACTAATGTATGTTTTCCAAGCTTTGATTACCGTGGTCACCAGAAATTGTACAAAGCCCCAATTTTGCAAATAATTGCATTAGAAAAAAACCCTGCCATATAACACAATAAGAATATCCAGGGTTTTGAAGAATTGTTCCATTTTGATGTTGATGTTAGGGTTGTGAGATAATTCAGTAATGGATACATGAGTTTGAAGGCTTATTAGTTGCTATCACAGCATAGACATTTATAACAGTATAAGACAGGATTTTATAGACAAAAGTTTTATCCTGTGTTGTGAAATGACCCATTCAGGTTATCAGAAATGTGGACTTCTTTATTGATTTGATTGGCTCACACATCGTGTTCCTGAATGCACCGTGGCAGAAGCTGAGCCAGGAGCAACTTTTTTCCCAGATGACATTGTTTTTTATTGCTTGAGCCATCTCTGTTAATGCAGTAGTCTGATCAAAATTAATGTGGGGAGATGCATTTTTTTATGCCGCACTAATGTCAGTCTGAACATTGCCTGAGCCTGCAGCTAACAGAGCTTTAAGCCCTGAGCTAACAAGGGTCTTACCCCAAGGCTAAGTGTTGTGTGAAAAACCCAAGTGGGCAATTATTTCAGGTGGTAGGGACTGATTTAATATAAATATCATCAAGCAGCAGTCTCTACCAGTTTGAGAGCAGTAATTTGAGGAGTGCAGCCAGCAGCAGAATACATCACATGTGCTGACATGAGTGCTTTGCATTACTTAAAGCAAATGATTTCATGACAAACTAGAAACGCTTTTATAGATGGGTATTCTGTGAAAACTGCACAGAACTGCAATCTTCCCTCACGCCATGGTAAAGAAAGGAATCATGACATGGCACGAAAGTCATACCAGTCAACCACAACAAACACTCCAGCAGATCTAATTAATCTTGTCCATGGCAGGTCTTTTTGTACTTCCATTTGATGACCTATGCTGCCAGGGGAAAAATACAAAACTGCTTGTTGGACAAACACTGAGGTTAAGCTCAACTATGCTCGCTGGGCATTTTTTATTGGAATAATGTTGGCAAGTGCTGAGGCAAAGCCTTGTGTCTCTCATGTTACAAATCCTTTTATTGAACAATAGGCCCATTCTTTTCCAAGAGGCAAGAAGAGCACTAAAGGCAAGTGGCCTATATCCATGCATAGACATAAAGTTAATTTCCCCTCTTTTGTTATAATGGCTTGAGGAACATATTTAATATGCCCATTTCAGTGTACTTCTCTCTTTCTTTCTTTTTGTTTGTTTTTGTTGTTTGTGTGTCAGACCCAAAAGAATCTGCTGATTCACTGTTAGCTTTTCTCAGGAGCTGCACGCTTGTACTTCTGACCATGAAAGCTAACACTCACAGAGGCACATTAGAAAAATACACACATACACAGCATAAATAAACCACAGTTTTCTTTTCTCTCGCTTTCAAACACACACACACACACACACAAGCAGGCTTTACTAAAGGTTATCTGACCACTTTAAAGGATCATTCCAGTTTATTACAATTTGGGGGTCTCATTCTTAAAGGTTTGGCACCCGTTCCTGTCGGTAATAATAGCACACAGACCAAGTTAATTAATGAAATCTGGGGATGCAACAACAGTGCTAAGGAGTAATCTAATGAAGCATGCAAGATTGACCTCATAGCAGGAGCTTCAGGTTTGTTAAACTTATCTAAAAGAGAAAATGAATGCAAATGAAATTTTCTCTCTGTTCTTTGGAATCATCCATCACAGTTTACGGACTCTCTGGTAATCTGCTGTAATTGTGAGCACACTCCGTTTTTCATTGCAATTTAAGATTATTACAAGCATGATGGGTGAACTTATATTTTTACAATCAAGTTGGATTAGATGTCTAAACTGTTGGTTTGTTTCCTAACCTTAAGCCTATCTGGTCATCTGACCACTTTTATTTTACCCTGCCCAACCTGGTCTGTTGCACTGTGTCCAGATCTCTGTAATTATCTTGTTGAGCACATTATTATCTCAACCAAGAGAACAACTATGAAAAGAAATATGAAAAGTCCCACCTTGTAAATAAACATGAAAAAGCTGATTCAATTTTTCCCCTGTTCCAGATTTTTTTTTTTTGATGAGATAGCTACCTGATTGCACTTGATCAGCCTCCTGGAAATAAAAGATACCAATATATCTACACAGCTCCCTCATTCTTTTCATCATCATTGTCTGCCTCCTCTGTAAGAGCCAGTTCTCTGCTCTATGAACACTATATAGCATGGTCAAACACTGCCACATAACCTGGCCCTTGTTGTTCTAGATAATATAATCTTTCTTTTTGATGATAATTAACATGACCTTTCATTAACATTAGATCAATAAGCTTGAACAGAACATATTGAATGTTATAGATTTGGTTGCCTTGCCCGTAATTCTACTGCTTTTATAATTCAGTCTTCTTGCCTCAACACAGCTTAGACAAAATTGACATTGGCAACTCCTCTTTGCAGAGGGATCAATACAACACCCCCTGGGTAAATTGTAAGTCCGTGTCCATGCTCATTTTTTCACAACACGTAACAATGGGCTTTTTAAGTGGATCTCCATTGAAGAAGCTGACGCACTGTAGTTGAATTAACTGGGGCTCTGAAACCTTAATGTATCCTCAGAAATGAGGAGACAGAGCTATTTTTTCAGTACGTAACAAGAGCAACCCTGTGGTCCTTCAGTTTTTAGGCATGCACTAATAAATACCCATATCAAATTAAATACATCATCAAATACAGTACAATACATAAAAGGTAGTTTAGGGAGTAGAGAGTTTCATTATCAGCTCCTTCTAAATCCAGCTTGAGTTGATTTGCATTGTGAATATCAGTCTTGTTTACTTAGTGTTGATCAGTCAAAGTGATCAGATAGTTACTGACGTGTTAATTTGACCTGATGAGATATCGATATACACATCCATGGTTGCATGTTTCCTATTTGGCTCACTTATCCTGATGTAGTGGCTTGTAATTGGTTGCGATTGTGTTTTTGGCAGTATCACATATTTGAGGCATTAGCAAAGTTCTTTTTTTTCCATCAGTCAAAGTTAATCTTTTTGTTGTTAATTAATTTTTCCTTTTTTCCCCACCTTTTCCCCAAACAGTGTCTCTCAGCCTTCATTCTTTCCATCTTTTTCTTGTTTTTTTTCACCTTTTCACCATCTGGCTGTGTTTGTTCCTTTAGAGGAAGTCACTCTGCAGCTCATTGGAGAGCTGACTGACAGCCACCTCGCTATGTTGTGATCCTTTAAGTATCCTGGCAGTCTGCTGGGGGCTGTAGTTATCCCTGGTACCGCTGACTGTTTCAGGGCAGGGACAGTGTCTGCAGGCCCCGTGGTTCTCCGGTAGCCCGTTCGACAACCTCGTTGAGTTACACTCTTCTTTGTGATGGGCTTGCCTGCAAGTTCCCTTCTGTGCAGAGCTGTGCTGACACAGACAGCCACACAGTGTACTTCTGCACAGGGCCACATCCCGGCACAGGGACTTGCGGAAGTTGGGCTTGAAGACCAGATACACGATAGGGTTATAAAGGGTGGAGGACTTGGCAAAGATAGCTGCCAAAGCAAAAGCCATGGGTGGTACAGTCGCTGGGTTACCAAATGCTGCCCACATGGATACAATGGCATATGGACTCCATGCTGTCAGGAAACCAATGCAAACTGCCACAGACAGCTGAAAAAGACACACAGTAATGCTCAAATTACATCTGTCATATAAACATGTATTAACTAATATAGTATCTATGAATGTAGATGTACATATGGTGCATTTACCTTGATGATAAGTGTGTGTGCATTGGTGATCTTGTTCTGTGGGGACATGTGCTGCTGCACGGCCTGACGGGAGCCACGGACGGTCAGCAGGATGAATGTGTAGGACAGAAAGATGACGGTGCAGGGGACAATATAGCAGAAGAAGAAGAGGCAGATGATGTAGCTCATGGCTGCAGTGTTTTGGCTGGGAGCGTGCCAATTGATGCAGCATGCTGTACCATAAGGCTCGGCCCCGTACTCTCCCCAGCCCGACAGGGGACCCACAGCAAAAACTCCAGCGTAGCACCAGACTCCGGCAACCAGCATACAAGCGTGGCAGTAGGAGAACTTGTTACCTGAGGAGGAAGTAGGGTAGAGACAGAGGAGGGAGAGTTTGGGGAGTGATTACTGACAGATGAGGACGCAGAGGAAGCATACAGAAACAGCAGCAAAGCAACAATATGCTACTGAAGCATATTAAATTCTGGTTACCTGATGCTGATAAGAGGTGATGATTGAGGATAAGAGGAGGGCAGAAGGGGGAGAATGTGATGGTATAAGAATGATATTATCCAAAGATTGATAAACAACTTGTTTGATCAAGTGAACTTTAAGAGCAAGTTTGAAAAGAAGATTAAATTGCTGTTATACAGACAAAGTGGATATAATATAAATTCATTTAATGTGTTTCAACCGATGCATATTTTGATGTGACCATGGGCATGTTCAGATAAAAGAACATTATTGTGTGCATATGGAGCATGGCAACGCAGTATTTTCACCTTAAGGCTAAAGAACGTGAAAAAATGTATGTGGCAGCTTTCAGTTTTGTGTTTACATATTGCAACCAGCAAATGAGCTTACTAACTGTGAATATGCTGCAATTATAAAGCATTTCTCTTTATGGCAGCATGATTAGCACTTGCTTATCATTAATGTGGTAGACTCTGAATAAAGGGGCCCATGGAAAACCTTGAAACAGCCCTCACCACTAACTGTCGACTGTAATTGATTTAGATGAGGGCTCCCTCAGTGTGGATTCAGTGAAGTGGAGAACACAGGGTGCCTTATCTATGATACCACACAGCCTCTTCAGCTGGATGTCAGCCCCTCTTACGGTTCCTGCTGAGGGTGAGGGATGGTGATTAAGCCCCGTGGCACTCGCTGAACTGCGTGGTGCTAGGGACGGGGGCTGGTAAGTCATTACAGATGGCTTTTATCTGATGTGAAGCATCCCTTCACCAATCGAACTCTCAAGCTATCCGAGTAGAATGTGAAAGATTTACCCTAAGCTCTTCTTACACAGAGAGCTAAACTCACCTCGAAACACGGCATAGCTTTTATTGTTTTCTTTTGAATAGCAACAGAATGCATGTCAGTCATTTTTTGCACCTTTTTCAAAGCAATGATCTGCGAAGTAAGAACTTTTAGGTCAAACTGGACCCCTCTTGGGTTGACTGGTAGTAGTAGTTGCTCAGCAAGCGTTTGATATACAATAAATCACACTTGCTGTTACTGGTGTAATGATCACAGATGGTGTCACATAAACCAGGAATAAAATCTTAATTATCACAACTAAGCAAGATCCAGCATATCGAATCAGGAAGACATATTAGTTAGGTATAATTTTTCAGTGGACGTACTCTTGATAATTGCTCACTTTAAGATAGATTTAGTTCCTATCATGTTCTGTCAGTTCATGAATTTGTATCAAATAGAAATGCTGACACTAGCTTTTATCCTGTCGCCCACCATGGTCACTTTACGTTCAATTTCATATACTGCAGCACAGTATAATGTGAGAGATGTCAACTTGGACTATGATTGAGATCTATTTAAGCTCAATGGTGCTTGATAGGCATCAATTTTCACAGCCAATACCACTTCGGCATCAGGACAAATATCCCGAACATGCCACATTGATCCTGTTTGTCAGTTAAATCGGTCCTCTTTAAATGTAAAGCAATTCCCCATCTCCCCTCTCCATTCTCTGCTCTTCACACCGCCCCCTTGTCATTAGTCCTCTTACTGAGGATGTGTCTGAATCATCTGCGCTCAGCCTGTTGTTTCATGGACTTCGATCTAGTGCTCTCATGTTCATCAGCGATCATTGGTGGCTGTAGATTAAACCAAATGGGAGGAAGAGGAAGATGCGTGTGATGCTGTCAGATCACTCAGTGAGGGCTACTTTTTGTCAGCAGGGGTCCGTTAAGAATGGTAATACACATGTGAGGTGCTCTTGCTGGGACCAAAAAAAAAATGTATGTGTTCATTCGATCAGTTGCATCTTGGAGCATGTTCCTTAGGGCTCTGCTCAGACGTGCACAGAGAAGCATCTTCATCTCGTCAGCAGGAAGGGAGTCAGTGTGGCGGATTTAAAGATTTCATGTCTTATTTCAGATTTTGTTTTTCTCTTCCCATGTTGCAGCTCTAACATTCGGCCCCAACAAGAAAGACAGATCCCGGGAGAACTGTTTAAAAAGGCAATGCAGTTTATTAACTTGGATGGAAATCTTTGTAGAAGTAGTTTGCTCTTATTTTTCTTGCGAAAGAAAGTATGTAGGCTGCACACTCTAAATAATAATCCCAGGGTGATAGTTTTTTTGCACAGTCAGTTTCTTTAATATTTTTCTTCTTTTCACAGCAGCATGAAGCAGCTATTTCATATATCCAAAAATGTGAGCATTCCTAACTCTCGCTAATTTCTAATTTCAGTGAACATAAAAAACACACATATACGTTACCTCCAGTTCAATTAATCCAGAATTTGTTGTCTTTTGATAACTGATACAGTAGCTCGTGTTTAATTTAACCTCTCCAAAATAACTCCACACGTGGAAACTGAAATCAATGTTATCATGGTTTTTGTTTTCCATCCCCACAGTAACCTAATCCTTAGGCATGTCTGCCGTTACGCTGTACACACAGTTCCTTCAGTATTTGTTTCTTTTCCCATGTTTATGCAAAGCTGGCTGGGAGCTGGCCTGTAACCTCTTCATTGACCCCTTCATGCACCTTTGGCAGATTGCAAATTCTTCACAAGGGGATACTGTTTAGTCATTGCCAGACCTCTTATTCACATGACAATCAGCTCCTCTCTCAGAGAGAAAGCAGCTGCAGCACTTTGGTCCTTGGACATTCTGATGCTTGATTTATCTGCTGCAAATTTAGTGCATAAACTTTGTGCTTGTCCCGTCATGTCTGTGTTTTTTTTTACTAAAAAAATGTTTTTCCTTTTGCTGTAAAATCTGTTATTTGACCATTGTTTATTTTTTTTTTTAGGAACAATCACACAAATAAGTCTTAAATCTCTTGGAACATAGTTACAAATGGTTAATGACAGATATGTAAAAGATATCGATAACAAACTATTTTAAAGATCAGGTGTTCGCCAAAAACAGTTTCCTTTCTTTACTTTTAATATTACTGCAAAAGGTCTCTGCACAATAAATAGATGAAACCAAAAAGATGATTTATTACTTATAACAACAATGTTTTCAACCTCGACCCTGGCTGAGATCTTGATGGTAGAAGGGCCTATTGCCGGTCAACAGGTGGCATTTCTTGTACTGGATCTATATCCTAGTGTGTGTCCCTGTTGATTGTGAAAATGTATGCGTGTTCTTGACTGAGGGAGGTGTCTACTAGAGTGTATAAGCTTCGAAACAAGAGGACAGCCTGGTTTAACAGTGTGTCTGTAAACTGCTTATATTTGTAAAAGGTTCCTACCTCGTGGGAAAGTCTCATAAAGGAGTAATTATTTATTTGCATTTGCATTTCAAACACTTTTATTTGTGAGGCTGGTGGTCTCTGGGGTTTCACTCTCTGCATTATAGACTGTGTTTCATTGGTAAACAGACAAGGGGAGCTCTTTAAAAACACAGCCTTGACTTCAATTATACTATGCCTATTAGCAGCAATCGTTGAAACAACTGGAGTCTGGAATAGACTTCTAATTCTGCTCAGAAGCTGCTAGGGCTATTTTTTTAAGTCCTCTGAGGATGAATGCAGGATGAAACCTGAATTAGTTCAATTGTTACATGCGCATGCAAACGATGGTCACTATGCATCAGATCTATAGAATCTCCAGCTGTGTTTGTTAGCTCATTCAGGCTGCCAGCACCACATCGCTTATGCTTTCTGCTACATGCTGCTGTTACTTGTGCACATTTCTTCCTTGACCAAGACTGTCTTCTTCTGATCCTTTCTCCCACTATAGTAATTTATGTATCTTTTAACTTAGTTCTGTGTACCCCTATAGTGGGAGTGCGAGTGTGTGAAGCATATAAATGGATCCCTGGATTCTGCGTTCCAGGATGCAGATTCCTGGGGAGCAGAATCTGTACTGCAACGTAAAAGTGTACATACAATCCTAGAACAAGCACCTGAGGAGAATTGATGATGATGGAGCTTCTGAGAGAAATCAAATTATATACAGTTTCCATTAACTGACAGCAATTTGTATGTATTGCATTTGATGTTGCTGAATTAAATATGAATTATAAATTATGGCAGTGAATTAAGTGGTGCTGTGACAAATGAATTCCCACAGAAAGACAAAAAAATATGTAATGATGATTTAATGAGCAAATTAGGAATGACTGATGAGTCTTGGAAAAAAAAGAAATTGAATTAACCTCCTGCTGAAATTGATATAGAGGTATAAAACTAATGGGGATGGCTGCATGAAATCAAGGTTTAATAATTTCTTTTCTAATTGTGCATTTAAAGAAAACAGATATAGATCCTAAGGCAACTGTATATGCTGGTTAAAGAGATTTAGACACAGGCAATCATGTGAATAAATCCTCAAAAGCTTCACTGGTAAAAAGATTAATTGTACTCATTAGCACTGTGGTACTTGAACAGTTTATGGTCATACCAGTGTGTAGTGAACGAAGGTCATATGGATGAGCATCTGAACACCGGAGAGTTAATGTTAATTAAACTGCCTGATAAGAGTCTCAGGCGTCCACTACAGTTACAGTGGGACCATATGTGAGACAGTACGTGTCCCTGAGCAAAACCACTGACGTAAGTAGCCATTAAGTCGCATGTAAATGTTGTAAAAAGGAGAGTGTGCGTGTGTGCGTTTATGTGTGTGTGTGAGAGAGAGAGAGAACGAGAGAGACAGTGCTAAATCCTAGCATGAAAGAGAGTATTACATAAGTTTAATCTAAAATGGAAAGTAATACTTACTGTCAATAATGAGATGAACCTCTTGTTGCCCTTGAATAACGTCAGAATTAATTTGCATGGAAATACTCACTTGGTGTGGCTGCTAATTAGCATGAAGTCTTCAAAAATGTTAATACCAACATAGAGCATATGAATGTTTGTGGATGAGATAATTGTGTATGTTATATATATACTATGACATAAACACGTCATGAATAGTCAACTTCCTGTATATTGTAAAGTAGATGCTCATCATATCCCTGTTGGTTAGATTGAACTCATGAACTCTGTGTCTGTGCTGGTAACATTTGTCTGCCTTTGACAGACTTGTTTTGATTTTTTTAGACTGCTCCTCTGGATAATTGTGCAATTCTTTGAACTAGTGAATTTGCATTTTGGGCACATCTGATTTGGCCTCTTTAGAGCTGCATTAATTGTCTTGTGTTGCTCTGACAATATCACTGTGCTGGTTGCCAAGTCTCTTTATTACTTGTAATTAGCAAATTATCAAGTCCTCTTTTGAATTGCAACAAATGAGGTTTAAATTTTCTTATTACTTCTTTTAGTCCCATCTAATATCAAAACCCCTGGATTTTCTGACCTTGGGAATATGGGTGAAATCCAGGCAGTCCTTCCTTGCCATGTATAAGAGTGTGGACGTAGTCAAAGGGGTTATAAGCTACATTTTTATCACAACAGTGTATCAAATGGCAATGTCAACATAACATGACAATACAATAAGCAACTCTTTGCTAACTCATTTACACTATTACATTAGAAGATGACGATATAAATAAGTGTTGTGCTCATAATTTATTTCTTCTGCTCTTAGTTGTCAGGGAGATACGGCAGCGCTTGTGAAACGTCATCATTGTCTTACCAAAACAGAGTCCCACAGACTCCAGCTCTCTGACTTTTTCAATAAAACAGACAGTAAAAAATGTATCTTTGTGTATAAATAAGATTCATCTCTGTGTTTTTATTAGTTGATGGAGAGTTGTTAGTTACCTAGCTAAAATATTATTGATGTAAAGCGAGGAACATCTGCAGGTCTCATGCCTTACCATCACTACCTGGACTGAAGTAGGACTGTCCCTTATTTGTGGAGAAAATTGCAGTCACATTTGTTATCTGGCCACCAGTGCTGCATATATGTGGTGAGGTATAATTTACAGATGATTGAAATGTTGTCTGGATTTTATCCTGATATGAGGAACTAGAGGTGACAAGTGTAAATGGGGCCTTGACATATATTTATATCTGTTTATCCCTTACTGAGCTTTGATGATGGATGTAATTTGTATATGGATGGGTATGTAAGTTAAGAGCAGCTGACCTAAAACCTCACTGAATTATAATGAAAACACAGCTCCTTCGCCTTGACTTCACTAACCTGTGAGCAAAGCTGCTATTAAATGCTTTGAAAAAAAAAAAGTCGAGTATATCGTGTGCCTCACATCTGAATATCAACTGTAGACCTTGAGATAAACCACGTTATTATCTATGCCGACTGTGTGTGAATGTTCTTTGTGTGAACCTGAAAGGAAAAGTGTTTAATGCTGAAGGCTGCATCAGGGCCATACTCGAGCCGTTGTTAAATACATCTGTTGGTCCTTGTGAGAGTGCTACTTCCTGTTGACTTTACACACATCTAACACTGCAGATGTATTGAATACGTAAGCGTGATGACCACATTTATATAACCAGCATGCCAATGGACAGGTTTAAAGTTAGTTGAAGAAGTGGAAATGTTCTTTTCACACTGCTCTGATCGTCACACAGTTGCTGAAGTTTAACCCTGACCATCAGTTTCAAAGGTCTCAGAGTGAAGTATTTCGTGTGTACACAATCACAAGGGGCATTGAAGGCTATGAATGAACTGTAAAATTAAATTCTGCTAAATGAACAACACAAAACTGAAATTCATTAGTGAACACTGAGTTCGGACGCAGCAAAA
>JAOXYL010000050.1:16847540-16858197 GCA_028564955.1 Terapon puta | reverse complement strand
TTGATAAACACCTTTCTTTTTCTTTTCTTTTCATCTGAATTCCCAAATGCCACCAAAAGGCTTTCAATTGATCAGTCAAAGTCTGTGCATCTGTTTAATATTTTAGATTGAAATGTGGTACCCAAAATGCCAGAAGAGTATTCACTTTTTCACTTAATTAGTGGCATTTTTTCTGCTTTATTTCTTTGTTCAAATATTTGGGTTTACATGAAAGCATTTACTTTCCTGTGCTCTTTCCTTATACACATTTTTATTTTCTAGTGATTTTAACCAGAAATGTCATGTATCTACCAAAGTGTATCCAACATGTAGAATGATTTACTATGATCAGGAAAAGAAAACTGCCTGTGCTTTTGGGGCTAAGACTCAATAATTTTGAAAAATGCTGCATTTTACAGGGTCATTGTAACATGAGAACAACATATTTTGTTTTTCACGCATCTTCAACAGAACACATCTGGAATCACTTTAAAGCACAGATGAATCCTGGAAGAATCTGACAGCCATCTGTTTTCGAGGACACCTAACAATTGCCGACATGCCTCCTATAACTCAATACAAGGAAAGAGGGAGCAGCACCTTTCCTGTCAATCTCATGAATACCAGTGCAGAGAAATCAGATCTTTCCTTGGAGGCTGAACAGGTACAAAATGACACGACAAAATGAATTATTGAAGACACTAGCATGAGTGAGGGTGTCAGTTCCCTTTTCAGTCGACATAAAGGGAGATGGATATGGCAGTGATTATGTAATTGTGCATGTGACTTCAGGGCCATGAAAGGCTGGCAAATGCTGTCTCCGGAGGTGCCCTTCCTTTTAAATTCTGCAACATGATAATATATATCTCTCCTTCTGTTTCACTTTGGGTCTGAGAAGCATCCCCCCCATATAATGTGGCACTGACAGCCCAGTGGGACTTTTTTTTCCCACTGCCTGCCGCCAACGGACATCTTGCAGCACATAGTTCAGTTGTGCATGACACGGTTATCGGACTGTATGCGACTTTAACTTCCTTCCAGCCAGATGGATGGTTGCGTTCTCTCTCCCTCCTCCCCTCTTCTCCCTTCATTTATCCCTCATCCAAACACTATTCTCTATCTTTCAGTCATCCATCCCTTTAGTCAACATCTCCGTCATTAATCCAAACATTTACCCGAGGTTCATGCAAATTGCATATGTTGCAGTCATCTCCCGCACTTCCCACATGCCCTTCCCCTCCATCATTTATACATCCATCTGCTCACCTCTTTGCCTCTGACAAACGCCCCTCAAACAACACAAAGCTCAAACATTGACATTCTCTGTTGGTGCTCGTACTTTGCCTTTAATATCAAGGGGCGACTCCAATCACTCATCCCTCACCCTCCCATCTGTTCACCTCGCGTCGAGCTGCTGCCCGCTGCAAACACAAGCTTCAGATATTTCCATATCTCAGAGGGGGATTTGTCTTTGTGACATGCAGACCGATTTCGGTTTTCAAAACAAACAGGTTGCACCTGGGCTTCATTACTCAAACGAATCCGGAAAAGTTTTGGGTCGTTTACTTTGAAGAGTTTTCTGAAAACCATGTTTCAAGCCACATCGTCCAGGACTTCTGTCATTTGTGTTGAAGAGTGTGGGCCTACAGGGAAACAAACAGTCCCCCCCCCCATGTATCATCCTCTATGTGTCCACGTCTCTGCCTTATCCATCCTCCTTCACACTCTCCATCCCACCCTTTTAATGGGAGCTTTCAAACGAGCAGTGTATCCACATACATGACTAATTTTTCCATGTGTACATTTAAATATGGCAATCTAAATATGGTAATGCATGCTTACACGGAGGAGGGAAAACATTTCACATTGACGGGCAATTTTCCAGCCAGCCGCCACAGCAGCATGCGTCACAAACAACAAGCAGGTGTTTGATAAATAGCAACCCTTGAAGAGTGAGTGTTATTACATGCCGAAAGAAGCTCTTTCCAGCTTTGACTGGCGCTCAGTTCTCTTTCATTGAGAGAAATTTGCTTATGTTTCAAAAATATGTTAACATAATTATGAAATCAAATCTTAGCAAAAATTAAGGAAACCCTGTGATTCCAATTAAAAAATCTAAAACATCACCATACATCATGATTTATCTAATATCTTGGGGCAGTTGTCTTGACATCAGAGAACGTTGTCTTGTATCTGTCTTTATCCTGGTCCCTTAATTAAAGAGCGTAATTGTCATAGTTGTTGCTAATCCTCATATCTTGCGTGAGATCTTCCCTGTTCAGCTTTTATTAATCTCATGCTCTGCAAAGCTGTAGTTGGGTACTGTACTGGAGATTAAATTAAATTAAACACCACAAATTCTTGTGTTTGAACAGATTAAAAAGAAAATCTATTATTGTTTTTTAAGGCAACTTTGATTGTCGATTTCATCTCCTGCTGTTAACGTTTTACTTTAACTGACATTGTTACACCCACCATTTTTCAATTTTGTCACCAAGCAAATATTTGCATGCATCTTTCATCTGCTCTCCAAATACCCTTGTTTGCCATTATCTGTGTTGGCACTAGCAGAATAAATGCTGACAGGGTTGATAAAGACCCCAAACTCTTAAAACTGAACTGCCAGTAAGCTGTGGTTGTTTTCTGTAGAGCAGTACCTGAGTCCAAAAAAAAAAAAAGTAATGGGACCCCATCCATTCACTGGAAAAATAAAAATAAACAGATGACTGCTTTATTTTTAGATTTATAGAGTAGAATTCTGTGTGCCTAACCCTTACATGCTGCTCTCATATCCAGCATAATCAGAAGCAACAATAATTAAATTATGATTGGGAAAACTTCTTAAAATTACTTTAATGTACGATCTTCTTCTGTGTGAACAATGTGCTCCATTTTTTAAAGGTTATGTGGTGGTGAATAATGATAACAGAGACTGGTTTGTCAACGTCCTCTTGAGACTTGTGGTTAGGTTTAAGCAACAAAAACATGTTGGAGAAGTTTTGGGAAATATCCTGGTTTTGGCTAATAGTTGAAAAAAGAAACAATACATTCACTGTTGTTTTTCATTATTTGACCAACCCCACAGTTTTTACCCTTTACCGTTTACCATATCGGCCCCTGTGGACCAGCAAAGGCTTACTGACTGTTTAGCACATGGACTAATTGGACAATCGACACATCCATAGCCCTGGACCTCATAAACAGATGAACTATCACACTCTGTTGGAACGCCTCTTTGCATGTCGTTTTAGCAATCTGGGCAGCATCTGCAGCACTTTTGGTTGTATCCCATTCATTGTCATAGAAAATTAGGCTGTTCAGAGTTTATTATGCGAAGGCAAGCTCATGGTTATAACCTTTGACCCCCGTGGATTCAGAACTGATTTAAAGCTTCCTTTACAAACAGTCCTGTTTTTTCTGAAATAAAGAAAAGATGCATCATGTTGCTGATAGGAGATGGGAAGTACATTCATACACTTTTGTCCTGAGACTGAATGAGTCAACAAAAATGCTTCGAGTGCCATCGACATAACTACAAAGCTGATAGTCAAGCCCCGAAAGGGCCGATATTGTAGGATAAAACTAACAACATGCGCTGTCAATGAGAGCTTTGATGATAGGTTCTGTAATGTAACATTTTGGCACATTATGTTATCATATGATGAGAAAAAACATGATTCAGGTGGTATTTACCTCAAGGGAAGAAGGAGCTAGTAGGTAGAAAATGGGCGATAAATTATTGAAGACAGAAGTATGAGCAGAGTGTCACTGTGGTTCCCTCTCAGTCGGGGTAAAGGACGATAGAGATGATAGCGATTGTGTAACTGTGTACTGTGTGTTTGCGACTTCAGGGCCATGAAAAGCTGCCAAATGCTGTTTCTTGAGCGCCATTTCATTTCAGGTCTTAAATAAGTATGATAATATGATATAAGAACATTGGTTACAAATGTAGTTGTTATCGGTGTAAGGATTTTCTTTGTCCTCTATTTTGGACTTTCAACAATGGGCTTTCCAGTGAATGACAGACATCTTTTGTTTAACTGACTAGTAATGTTTTTGAAATTAACAACATTTTGTAACTCTTATTGCGTGGAAAAACACTTTATTGTTCCAAGCAGAGTATTTGTAACTCAACAAATCAGATAAACATTCACAGGATGGATATGGAGAGTGCCTCCAATGAAAAAAAACTCTTTGTCTCTCTGAAGGCTTTAACAACATGTAGCACTCTCTAACCTTAGACCTCAGATCCAGGTAAGAAGAAAAAATCATATCCCTCTGGCCTCCCACTCTCATCTAAAGACCACATCTAACCCTGCCAAAAATACTCATTTATCAGGATGTACTCTAAAGGCTTTTGCATCACACAAAGGCTATTACTGATCATCCTCTTGTCAAATGTCAAGTAGTTTCAAGTAGAAAAACTGCAGCTCAGCTAAAATAAAAGGAGTAGAGGCTCCACTGTTTCATTTTGTTTGGCTGTTAGGCCTTGCACTGTGATCTGATGTGGTATCAACCAGACCCACTCCTACAGCAACGACTCAATCACAGATTGTCCGATGGACCAGCTGCATCACTGGCACTTGTCCTCGTGCCAGATGCCAGCCTGCGGTGGCTCAAATCCAAACCTGAGTGTTTGTTTGGGTTTTGTTTGTGTGTGTTTTCACTCCTTTATATCCAATAATCCCTTACTTAGAAATCAAATTACACAAGCAAATTGCCATAACATGGAAACACACATATGTGTATCCACAAAGCAAAGAGCAGCTGTCGGAGCAGCTATAATCACCAGACTGGGTGGGCGCGGAGAATTATAATACACCACATGGGTCTGCAGCCAGTGGTAAAAGTCTGACTGAGGTTGGCAATGTTATTACAAGCCCCACACAGAGAGGAAAAGAGAAAGAGAGGAGGAAAGCAAGAAAGACAAGGTTAAGACTGCTTTCCTGGGCTCTTGTTTCTGGCATGCGGCTGACAGTAGTCCAGCCAGAGCTCCCACACTCTTAGCCTGCATGCTGAGGTCTCAGTGAAAACAGCTCTGTGGAAACGAGCTTTTGCCACTGACAGCATATAAGCGACACTGACGTCGCAACCTGCCAGGGCGAGATTAGCTTGGCAAGTTCAACATTTAGACGAGGATGAGCCAAGCCGAGAGACAAGTGCAGGACCTCGAAGGGCAGACGGACACACACTCACACACACACTCTGACAGGGAAAGTGTTCTCGCAATATTATAAGACTCAGTCACCAATCTTTCCACTCCTTTTGCCATGCATAACACGATGTGTCCACCCTCTTTAAACAATTTTCCATTCACAATTTAGGATCTGTGAAAAGAACAACGTGCTACAAATAACAAACATGTCTCTTTAGTCATGAGAACATGACTCTTTGCCACTTGTCATGACCCCACTCTGGGTTTTGAGGCAGATTTTACTCGTCATGCTCTTTTCACTGCTGAAGGGCAATTTGTTTTTAACTCTGAGTACCTGAACGCTCTTGTTTGCTCTCATATGCGTCAGTCTGAGCATGACTTGCTAAGCCTCAATCACTTTCACATTATGCAAGTGTGATTAAAGAGATTTACATATTGACAGCATCTCTAACATAAATAAATCGCCTTCTATGATGGCTTACGATACATTTCTGTGTTGTCTATGCTATGTATTTTCTTTACGGTCTTTCTTTCTTTTCCTTTCTTTCTTTCTTACTTGCTTTCTTTCTCAAAGGTGATCCCTCCATATGTTGCAGGTAAATTAGCTAACGTGATTAGCTGTCATGCTCATGCACATTAACATGGATGGAACACTTATGTGATAGATATTGAAAGCAAAGTATAAGTGGTTCAAATCAAAGGCATAAATCTTCTGTGGATGATTATCCACATCCTCGTGGGGCCAGGAGAGAGCAGAATTAATACTTTGTTTCAAATAATGTAGCTCCATCACTCATCAAAATCCTTGGGTCACCACAGCTGAGACCTTTATAGACCCCTCTGGGGATGAAGCCCACAGGCAGTAGGAAGATAGGGGGTCTCTCTCTCTTAATCAAGTACTAATACAGAGAGCAGCAGAAGGATATTGATCTATTGAATACAGAGCGAGAGTAAGAATGTCACTGATAATGCTTCAAACCAGTGTTGTCTCCTCCAAATCTACACACACGCATACTGGGCAAGTATATGGACCTCATGTGGCCTAGTGTGTGGTCTATGAATTGGAATAAAATCATGAAAAATGTGCCTTTCACCATTTCCAAAGGCCAGAGGTTATACCATTGTTTGGGCCCAACAGATCTAAAGATCTTCAGATCACAATGACTGTGCTTGATTGTTGTATAATTACAGAAGGGGGAGGGTGACAGCTACATGTCATAATGCAATTCTTGCACTGTATGATGATAATGAGAACAACCTTTTTTTTTCACAAAAGTAAAGAGGATGAGTGTGTGTTGGTCTGATGTATATAAAACTGGATTGTTGCTATAGATTATTATTCATATGGTGACTTTTAATTATAGGAAGTGGCCATAACAATATTTAAGTGTGCGCACACAGACTCACACACACACCCACAAAGTTGCACACAGACACACAAACCCATTGATTAACGAGACATTGGAATTGTAAGAGACTTGAGATGAAAGATGAACACGAAGTGATATTTCAAGGTAAGGAATAACTTGCGTTGTCATGCCATTCATAAAAAGGCTCTCTATCATGGAAAAAAAAGTATTTCTTGGCGATCTCTCGAAAGACATGGCTGACCTTCACAAACATAATAATAAAACAATGGTCACTCAGTCGCTGACATTGTACCACAGGAATGTTTCATCTTGTATCGTAAAAATCAATTTCTTTAAGTGCTGTGCGTAGTTCTGTACATATAAGTGAACATTTGTCTGTTTAGTTATTTGGTATGCGTTTGGAGTCCTACTCTTGCACTTCTGAAAATATGAGGTTTACAAAACTTTATGAGTAATGAATGATAGGAATTTGGCTCCTCCAATGCAGTTTGATCAGAAAGGAAAGGAATATTTCTTAAGATGCACTGTCACAAAACGTTCATCCAAAGTCTCTCACCTGATCACTTACACTGGGACAATGGGACTAATTAACCCCCTCTTAACAGCCTATTAACTGATATCACGCAATGTAACAGTGTTTTATCTGAAACAACACATCTTAATTATAACTGAAAAAATGTGATTGAAAAAATATGGATGTGGTTTGATGTTTTAATGCATGCGAAATGTAGCATAAAAAAAAAAAAATCATCAAAGCAAAAAAATTATTCTAAATGTTCTGGTGATTCTGTTCTTGAGCTGGTTCAGTTAATCGCATCCTCAGAAAAATGTGTGTCTCTACTTCAACTTTATTCGGAGGCAACCTGTTTACTTAATTACTAGCGCTAGTTACTCACTTGATTTGAACAGTGTTTTTGAGCAGGGAGCATTTAGCATATGAGAGTTTGCCTAACTCTTTCTGCTCTCATGACTTGATGACAGTGGTGAGACTGCACACGTGAGATAGGAAAGAGTTTGGTGTTGAGTCATTGTCGGGTCCACCCAACAAGTATAATTTGGGTTTAATGTAGATTTGAGACCTCATTATTTTATCACACACACAACCCAGCACATGTTGCGGCCCCTGGCACCCTCCTGCTCTGAGCAAGGGTCCCAGTTTGCTGGGTCACAGAGGTATTACTTTGCCACAAGGGAGCCCCCAGCTCCAGCACTGCACCAAGCCTGTCAGCTTTAATTAATGGAAAGTAACTTATGTTACTGTACATATGTTTCATTCTCATTTACATATTCTCTTCATGCTGTTTCCCCCCAATGTACAATATCTCTCTATTCTGATTCTTTGAAATTCTTCTGTCAGTTCTAGTGAGGCTTTATAGCCCAGAACAATGCTAGATTACATGTACAGCATGTGTGTTTTTGAATTGTTGCATGACGTGCATGATGGCGCATTGCTGCGGTGTCAGGTTATTTTTGAAGTGCTCCGTACACATTAAAGAGCTGCCTTGGGCTTTATTTTCACTGTATCACATCTCTTTTCTCAACCTTCAGTTATAGTTTGCCCTCCTTTTAAATGCCCCCATTGTGTTCACAGATAGTACAAAAAAACATCTGTAGTAACTCATAATGGTATAACTGTGCAAAAAGTAATAAATAAAGTCGGGAATAAAATTCGTTACACTGGGATATACAGCTTAGAGCTGCATCTTTTAATGTAATAAAGACTAAAGATTGTGTTTAAACATCTATTACAAAATGTTTGTTTAAGTAACAACACCCAAAGGAGCTGAATTTCATCTTGATGCATTCACTTCTGAACCACCGCAGGCTACCAGTACACTGAAATACTGGGACTTGCTTCTGACTGCATTTTGATTAATATAACATAATACACAGTTTTTTATGGTTACAGTGTACAGTTTTTGTGATCTGTCACAAACTTATCTTAAGGGGATTTGTACTCAATAACAGATAGTTTTGGAAGATTTGAGCAGGAAAGAATGAGTGGGCACTTCAACAGGACATGTATCAGAAAGTTATTATGATACATTCTTTAGATAAATTTTATATAATTTTACTTTAAAAAAGTTATGGCAGAAACTAATCTGCCTTTTCTAAAGAGTGCAGAGATTAACTGAATGACACTTAAATTTGCGATTAAATCCAGAGGATCTATCTTTGCTTTACTATAAGCTCATTGTGAGAGATAAAAACTGCCACCTTGCAGTTTTGGACATTGTGCGCAGGAGAAGCTTGCTTGCTAAAATTGAATGGACACAATTCAAAGTATCTGTTGCATTAGAACCACACTGTTATCCTTCTGCATTTACAAATATGTACCTCTTTTTTCAGTTTGTGGAGTTGTTGAAGACAGATTTAGCTGAGGCAGAGACAGGGTCTTTTGGTCATTTGAATATTTTTATGGTTTTCTGTTGTTGCAGCTGGTAGCACAGATGTGCAGCGATGATTATTCACCTTCCATTCTGCTGAGCAACTTTATATGCTATAACTTGACTCTATTTTGTCTTATTTTTTCCCGAACTTTCTCTGAAAAAGTCTGTAACCAACACTGTTTTCATATTGTTTTGAGGAAAACAGCCATTCATAGCAACATGGCAATTAAAGTTAATAAGTTCTACTGATATAGCTCAGAAATCGACTAAATGACTGTCTGTGGCAACAGTATATGTTTCAATGCCTTCAACTTAAAGTTAAAATCTAAATTATGAGAAATATTTGACACACCGTTCAAACTGAAGAGGACACGTAAGCTGAGTATGTGTGAAGAATTATAACTATCTTTCTGAATGAATGATAGCTCTGATAAAAATGTACAAGGTTACGGTGCTTTCAGCAATTATTGTGATTATTTACAGTGTTGTTACAGAAATATATCTGAGTTGTCTTGCATGCATCTGTGTTGCGATGCTTTGTTTAGTTTTTAAGTGTTTTGGGATTCAAGGTTTCAGATTTCTGCCAAGAAGCTTCTGCGTGGAAGGAAAACAAGCACTGGCATTTGGAGCAAAGAGAAGAGCGAGCGAGTCTCAGGTGATGTTTTATTCAGAGCAGTGGAGCAGAGTGCGTGAAAGGGAAAACGGCGGCACATAAAAATGGGGATGACAGAGGGGCTCAGGGTGTGAGTCTAACCATGAGTGATGGTCAGGTTTTCTGGGCCACGTATGCGTTTGTGTCTGTGTCTGTCACCTGCTGCCAGCACAAAGAACACATTATGTCAGATTCTCCCCAGTCACTATCACTTCAAAGTTTCATGACTTGATTTAATGTTGAAACTTTAGCATTTGGAGTTGTCCATAAAGTACATTGGCCTATAGGTAACATTCGGTTATCATGACATATATTATGTTGCTTGTCTAATTTTCAGCTTTTAGGTACATAATATGAACAATAATTAGGCTTCAACTAAAAACATATTTTTGCCCCCTCAGCCAATCAAAGATGATTACACATATTTCATTTGTAGTGAATTTACTTGCAAATGTTGAAAATGAATCTATTATCTGGATATAAGGATTATCAAACCGTGCCTAGATGGCTCCTTTCTTGCAGGGAACAATGGTAAATAAACAGTTGATGGTTAAAAACTATAGAAAAAGGCACACATGGCTGCCTTACTACAAGACCCTCAGGCTATTAAAGTCGTGGCCTCTCAAGCCACTTGTCAGAGTGCCAGAGGGAAAATCCATACGAACACATCTGTAGAGGGAGGAGCTGTTGAAGTACTTATCAGCTCTGTCAAAATGAAACATGTCTTCGATTTAAAATCAAACACACTGTACAACAAAACACCTGAGATAAGGAAAGCTTTCAGATTGCATCTGATCATACTCAACCAAATCTAATTGAGATGCAGAGCATGTCCAAGAGATCAAAACACTTAATTCGGGGCTAACCTTTATATTTCAATGAGCTGCCAGTCACTCAGTAACTGTCCTTTGTATTTCAGAGGATGAGACTCCCAGGAGGCACAGTGAGAGGACTATTACTCACTTCCTACTGATGCCACTCGTACCCATTCAATCACATTCAGTGCTCAAGGTTGTTGTCTCTGGAGCCACACTATTGGTCAAGGACCAATTCTTACTCATCCACAGTTTACTGCACTGGATATCTCACATAAAACATATAGAAAGTAAAA
>JAOXYL010000050.1:16835666-16847440 GCA_028564955.1 Terapon puta | reverse complement strand
TGTCAACATCAAGTCTCAAATCATATTAAATGTATGAGCAAGTCATTCACTGACAACCCGTTATTTACTGAATCTGTCTGCTGTCGGCAACTGAAGCAGGTTTAACATTTTGATATTTATCTTTAGGCTTCTTGGGTAAGGTTAGAGAAAGCCTGTTGCTTAATATTGCTTATTTGTCTTACATACATATGACATGAAACATGTCTCTGATGTCTGATGTCCCACACGAATAGAAGCCCATTGTTGTTCCACATTTGACATTTGCATTGTGGAAATGTGCAATGTGGTTGCCAGGTGACACATTACAACAATTACTTAAATGAATAATATGAATTGAATTAAAACTACTGAGAACCTAAGGTCACGGTCTAATGAGGTGAACAGAATCACATCATCTGCAAACAGCAAAGACACAACTGTGAGCTTTCTTTCTTTCTTTCTTTCTTTCTTTCTTTCTTTCTTTCTTTCTTTCTTTCTCTTCATCTTCTGTTTTTCAAATTTTTTTAGGAGCACTATACAGAATTTTGTCCCTGATGATGATCACGTATATGAATTAAGCCCGATAATAGGGTGTATGAGTAATTGAGTGATTAATTGAGCTGCATGAGCAAGGCTTTTTTTTTTAATTCAATTCAGATTTGCCATTTGTTTTGAGTGAAATAATGAGCTCTGGTGTTCAATCTTCTGGATCAAAAAACAGGCTAATTCGCATTCATTTCAAAAGAACTACGTTTGTGTCAGCTGACTGTTTTAATGAACTTCAGAGCTGCAGCAGCGAGTCATGTGGTCCACTGTGTTGGTGCTGAACAATTAATTACTCAGAGCCTAGTTAATCAACACAGCTGATTTCAGGTCTGTAGTAAAGAGTCTATTGAGGTGCATTGTGCTGCGTGGTGTGGCAGCATGTACTATGAGGTTTCTGCTGCAAAAACCTCAATTATCTTAATGACTGACTTTTTCAAATCTTTCATGAAAAAAATATGTGCAACAGCACCGAATTGACTTTTTTTTATAGTCTTAAACAGGGAAATATTTTGCTTGTCCTTAATTGAAGGTTTTGTGGAAGAGGACAAGAATCCAACATTTTGAGAAATAATAATTGGTTTAGCAGGTGTATGGTCATAAATGTTCACCTTTCAATTAGGGGAGGTGATTATGAAAAGTAAGGGTATAATATGTGTATATATTGATGTATAATACCTCTTAGGCTCTGCAAAGCTCATCATCATTTATTATCATTAACTAGACATTGTAAGAGGATATCTAATACCCCAGATCAGTCTCAGGCCACATACTAATCTTTTCAAGTAGATTACATTACCGATTCCAGAATTAAATACCGTTTCAGGTTTCAGTTTTCACTTTTCACTTTAAGAAATGGTCAATGATTAAAACACCATATGGTGTACCACACAAATTTTAGATTTATGAAAAGGAAAGCTTGACTGTAGCTATGCCTTATTTGCCTTGGCGAAATTGTACAAATCCATATTGTCGCTACTTCATACATGTTGTTATTACAAAAAAAATCAGACACAGTTGTAGTAAACATGCAAAAATGTAGTCACTGAACACAATTTTCAGGGTTTGCAGGGTCATCCAATTTCACTGCTGTGTTTGCCCAGTTGGTGGTATTGTCACTGCTTTGCGGGTCATTGTTTTGCCATTGCAATTGCAGCATGGGAGAGTCTGTAATAAAATGAAATTGGACAGCCACATCATCCTTGTGTAGAGTGAAATGTTTGTTTGTGGCGTTATTCAGTCACCCCGGATTCTCAGGGGAAAGAAGAATCGAAATCTAACCGCTAATCAGATGTGTACAGTGAGAGAGATGAAAAACACGGGATTATTTTGTACTCCTGATTGTTTTTTTTGTTTTTTTTTTCATTTCTACAAGAGGCTACACCTCATTTGTTTGCAATGCCTGTTGGATGGGCCCCAGTGATGGATTCATGGAAGAAAAAAAAAAACATGAGCATGCTAAAAGCCTCCAGGAGAGATACGAAAAAGCGCTGGCAAGATGCCCATGCTCACTCACTCGTAAAGCGTGCCCACTAATTTAATTTACATCCAACGAGAGTGAAGGTCACAGCAAACAAAACAAAATAATAGAATGTTTCAGAGATGTTTTACTCCTTTTTTCTAGCCATTTCTGGTCCACTGTTTTGTTGCACGCAGCAGCTGTCTGTAGCTGCAGGCCGGCCCCGGTGAGGAGAAAAGTCTCTTTTCTCAACAGGGTGTCAATTACTCTGCAAGTCAGGCAACATTCAAGATATCAGTCTGAGAGCCTCACATTAAAAAACTGTGCTGGTACTATCTGAGAATGAGGCTGCTGGACGAATGGATCCTGGATCAATTCTTAAAAGAAAGTGATGGCAGGAATTGGAACGCTTGATAAAGGTGGAAGGAATAGATTAGAGGAGAGAATATGGTGCAGTCATTTGTTCCACTGATTGACACAAACGGGGTGCAGCAAACAGGGTGTTACTGTCCCTTCAGACAATGGCACTGCAGCAAAAAAGGCATTCATTTAAATGATAATACTACATTTAAAGGTAGAATATGTTGTAGCATGTACCTTGTATTACTCTCCAGGTGACGAGAAATAAATATCAAAACATTTATAATCCCTCGGTAGCTCAGAGGCATTTAAACTGTCATACCATGTCAGACCAACAGTTAAACAGAGGATTGGGTTTCAGGCCAGGCTGCGGTTGCTTTGCTGTATGCAGCCGTGTTGGAGTTGGGCTCAGATAGATCATACCGCGATCAGTTAAGTCAAATCATCCTTCTCACACATGCAGCTAGACATACCAAACTTTGCTCTCACACAGTTGGACTACGCAGTGTTGGTCCAGCCTCTGAGGGATAATCGCATTACAGTCGGAAACAATCTTTCCATTCAGCCTATAATTGTCGCATGCAGCCCACATACCAGCTTGAAGCCACTGGATCACACTGAAGAGATGAGATTCACCTGTGCTGGACAAAAATCAACACTGGCTGGATTTCATGTACGTGCTGCCAGGCTGTTGTGTTGAATTGAGCTCTTATTTCTGACAGAGAGAGAGAGTTTCAAGGTATCTCTACTTGACGCAGATGAGTTTAGGAAGAGACTCAAAGCGCAACAACAGCCACGCTAGCAGCTCTGTGAGGCTGTATAGGCAGAGCGATGCTGAGATGTTGAGATGTGACCATGTGGTGCCAGGTCTTGGGAATTTAAAATGAATTGTAAGGACCTCCTTTAAACAAATTACCTGACTTTTTGTGGATTCTGATGAATGTAAACTGTTGAAGTGAAGAAGAATTCCTAAAATTTTGTGCAATCATGTAGAGATTAAACTTTTTTTTCCCCACATAATTATCGGTGTAAACAATGGTTTTGTAGAATTTCAGTACCAAATACATGATCTCAGACCTCAGACTGGGGTGACTGCTCTTAACAATAGTAGATATTCCAAAGAGAAGATAAAAGGCTAAGACATGTAACAAAACAGAAAAATTGAGATCTGGTTGACTGTAACACCCTATAGACCCTGGAGACTAATTTAGAAGAATAAGAAAAATGGTATTTAAAAAATCACCACCATCAGATCCATTTTTTTGCAATTAAATCACCTCAGAATCTGTTTATGATACGATATTGAGCCAAGAAACAACCGGTACACACTACAACATAGACTTATAACTCACCAACAGATAAATTTTCTCATACTTTTTCTTGTTCCCGCACCATTTCTTTTTCATCCAGCTAATGTAGCTCTGATGATATTGCTCATAGTCTCAGTAAAAGCAAGACTAACAGTGATGCTTGAAGCTGGACAGAAAGCTATTAACATATTTTTGAAAAGCAAGCTCTCAAAAAGCAAACTCTCAACGTGGTGCCTGTCAGTGTGTGTCACATCATTATTTTGGCTGATGCTGTTAACAAGTATTTTCTAAATGATACATACACAGCCTTCAAAGGATTGGTGTTGACACTGTGCAATACTGGCTTTTTGGGAGTATAGAGGAAAGAGTATATATTGTGCCGACCCTCTCTTCTTTTTTATTAAACTGTTTTTCCTCTTCCTCCAGATATAGACGAGTGCAATCCATACTCCATCAGAGGGAAATACAATGATTCTATTCAATACATAAATGCTCAGCCTGTTCCACATAATATTGTTAAACCTTATAAAATATGTTTTGCACTTCGGCCTGTTGCTTGTGCAATTGTTGTTTCATAACTAAAGTTGTATGCACTCTTATTTACGCTGTTTTGAGCTACCTTTGTCACCCAGTGATGTTCAAGTACTTCATTCACAAGGTACTATTCTACCAAGGTGCATTGGCTTTTGTCTGCAATTTGCTTCTTGGGCCCTCCGCACCTCCTCAGTGCTTCATTCATCATCTGTACATAATCAACAGATGCCTCCTACATCTGACCTGGCAACTTCCACTATACCCCCGGACGGCCTCCGCTGACATACACATCTTTAGCTGTTTTTTTAATTGGCAGAAGACACATTCACATCCCCAGAATCAGAAATGGACTGCAAAATTTTGCAGATATTTAGTAGTTGAGATTTTTCAGTCACAACCTCATTGGATGACTGTTTGCATGGCTAGAAATTCATAACTTTACTACAACCTTTCCTATATGCTTTCACAGTAAGACATTAGTTTTTCCTCCCCTTTATATATTATATATTTATATATATTTTCTGCATGATTGTGATGTTTGAGAACGGAAATGAAAGAGGCCCAGGCTATCTGATATTTTGAGAACTCATAAACAAACGGATTTCCAAACACTGCAGTGGTGCTGAGTGAACCATCCGGTCACAGATATCTTAGCAAATATTCACAAGTGGGGTCAAGAGGTAAAGAGACTCAAACAATCACTCTGCCCCTTATAATATTGTGTTTATTTGAGCATAGCCCCGCAACACACTTACACTCCAGCTCTCTTCTCTCTTAAAACTGGAAGCTGTGAATGTAGAGCGTCTCCATAAACTTCTGCATATTTACGGGTTCACGCAGGCTCTTACAGTAATGACATTTATTGCTTTTTCCAGAGTATTATAATTCATTTTTGTTGCCCTGTGAACTGAATTCTACATAAAACCTGGTTGATGATGTATGACTTTGCTGTGCTGCAGGCACCAGTGGCACCTGTGTCCTACCCTTACAATATGCCACGCAGGCTCTTCACTGCCATCCTTTCATTAAACATGACCCGGTGCCCCGCGCTTCTTCCCCCAACTTTGCATTTTGCTGCCAGAAATGCTCCTCTTACCTTTCATCTTCGATACCCATCTCTTCTCCCTCTTAACCCTTACGTTTCCCTTTCCTGATTCAAAATACAATTAATGAGCTCGAGGCACTAAGCATCCTTTTTACTTCACCTCCTTAGTGACTTGCTCTCTCATTATACGGTGTCATCCTCAGACCTGACACAATGACATAATCGTAGGTGTTGAGAGTGCGGGGAGAGGGGTAGCTCAGGATCTGTGTCAGACATGCATAAGAGGCAGAGAGCCAGAGGGAGAGGCTGTGATGTAATCACAAAGAAAGAAAGTCATGTAACAGATAACAATGGAGATGTAACTTCAAACTAAAATCCACAGAGATGCTTAAATGAGGCATTTTGAAGTTAATGAGATTAGAAAGCATGTGTGAATAATACATATGGTGGAAGCTTGCAGTGAGCAGTATTTATTTAAATGTGTGTGAATGTGTGTCTTGATCGTGTATTTGATTTTGCAAATGTCTTTGCATCATAAGTAGTCCAATGTTAAAATGAATTGGAGGAGGATTACGGAGGAGAAAGGATGGTGACTTCGTTACCATGGAAGCAACTTTGAATCCAAGTTACTGTACTTTGATGATGGCAAAACAGCTGCCGTAATGCTGATGGGGAAGCTGTTACACAACCATCACAAGGCTGCAGCAATCAAACTGAACAAATTGGGCAGAAGCAAGTGAAAAAAAGGAAATATAAAAAGTCTGTGAAAATGCATTCAATACCGTATTTCTTCAGGCTTTGAGCAGAGCACAAACTGTATGCACCTTCACATATTGTCACCTGATAACCTGTGTAGCAAACAATCCATCAGTATAAATATATTATTATTAATATCATAAATGATTGCAACTTTAAGTGAATTCCTCCTAAGTAGTCTTGTAATACATGAAGCTCAAGTGTTGTTTTACAATATGTTCAAAACATTTCTTCCTGAGCCTTGAGTAAATGATACGGTTTGTTTAAAAAGATTGTAGCATCGTGCATTATATTGAGTTATTCGCTTTTTGTGGTAATTATAATCAATTTGCTATGATCTTTCTTCACATCACTAATCCTTGTCACGGCCCAAACAACAGGAGACTGATTCGGAACTAACGGTCATCAAATTGTAAGGTATTAAGTCCTTCATTATCCACTTGGCTTCGTGATCTGCCTGTGCCTCCTATTACTGTTGCAAATAAAGGAGCAGAAAACAAAAATGGAGTTTGAAAACAGGAAGTGAGATAAACGGCATAAATCATGCGTTATGACATCCAGACTAGTGTGAAAATGGTCGATTGAGTTATCAAATTATATGCCAACTAAATGTGATGAATGATTTATCATTCCAGTCATTTTGCAGCAACATTTTCTTTGCTTAGTTCTTTGTAAACTATACATGGTTAGGTTTTGGATTGGACATTTGAAGACATCGTCTTGTCTGCTTTTTGATATTTCATAGAAATAAAAATGACTGATGAATGAAGTGATGATGAAAATAATAATCAGTTGCCAATCCAAACATCTGAGTTACAGTTGTCTGTTGGTGATGAACTGCCTTCTCTCCAACAATGTTGTTAGTATTGTTTCTGTTCTTAACTTTGCAAAAAGTTTCAGAAGCTGTGAATTAGTGTAAACGTTTAACTGGCTATCATCCATACTGTGCTGTGAGAAAGTAAGCTTCTGATAGCTTCACTGATCTACTGATTAACTTCAATAAGGTGAACGAATCACAAATAGATAACAATAAAAAAAGATAAAACTACAGTCAACTTAAAAGTTTTATAAACCCATTCATACAGATTTGCTTCATAGCATGGGGAAATAGTACAAAAGAGAGGAGAGGACAAGCGACTTTATAAAACAGCATCATATAACAACAACATCTGTTCGCTCCTGCTGTAAAGATGTGACAACTGGTGATAATTGGTGCCATGGCATGACACGGGCTGACTAAATTATACTCATTCTTGGCTGTGCGGTTTGATATTTTGTATTAAACTCGTCCCTAAGGGGTCACATGATTGACATGAGAGTGTAGGAATACTTTATTTTTAATATGGAATCACATTTACGGCTGCACGTCACTTCTTACAATAATATTGTCATTCCAGGGTAGTTTGTCAAACCGCAACATGGCCTCAACTTTATTTTAAGAATAAAGGGAGGCAGACATTTGGTTACTGTGAACGCAGGCTATTAAGTTGACATGCATGGAATCTGAAGGAATTTAGTGTGTACATGTCTGTCTGTGTGTGTTTTTACACATGTATTAGTGTGGTGGCGTCTGCATGTTCAAGAGCATGTTCGTATTGTTCCTACCGTCTAAGCTGAAAGTGACAGCCTCATACATAATGCACGCAGTACATGAGGATAAGGATAGCTGACATTTGGTTGCTTGTCATTCAGGATATTTCCACCCTGGGGGAATGACCACGCTCGCAGAGATAATCACACGCGGGTATTTATACACACACACACACATACTGTACAGAAGCCAAAGCATGTTTCTCTTCGGGGTAATGTAAATGGCAGATGTCCCTGTCGGAGTCAAAGGCTCCTTTCAGCTTTGAGGCAAATCACCCAATCTCTTCGTAACATTAAACAATTGTGCAGTTTCCCGTTGACTAATATCAAATTACACAATTCATGGTACATTGTGTATACAGTACGAGTTCAGGCAGGTTTTATTAAATGCTGTTAAAATTGTGATATCATAGTAGGATATATCATGTTTGTCATTTTTCAAAAGGCAGTGAATCTCAGAGCATAAATGGTTCAGTGTTTTAAGATTGGCTAACACGACGTGACGCCACACACACAACCAGCCCATAACACAAATTTATATATAGTCCAACATAGTCCACTGAAACATATACAGGACTGTATAGACACACATAACACACCAGCAGTCATAGAGAAAAAACAGCTGCTCGGCCAGGGCTTAGTGTTGGGATCACACTTTTATTTTTAAACGGGCTGTTCGGTGAGAGGAGCGTTCAAAAATGTTCAGCTTTTATTTTCCTCTGGTGGCTTCCATGTGTGCACATTTGGTTTGTGAGTTGTGGTGAAGGGGGTGGGCTGTGGGAAACATTTTGTTTGGGTACAAAATATACGGGCAAATATGGTGATACTGTTTCAGTCTGACAGACCTGGTTTAGCGAGCCAGGATTTCATAAACTGAATGTTTAAATCTGCTTACTTCAGTAAAAGGAGCCTTTGACTTACTTCAGTAAGCAGATTTAAACATTCAGTGCAATTATAGCCGCCATTTATCCTGAATATCTTATCAATTCTGACAGCGTCAATCGTGCTCCACACTTTAGATTTCAGCACCTCCTTTGCATCCATTCTGTGTGATTAATATGCGTTACTATGACAATAGGACAAGCTGCTAAATGTCAACATAGGCGAAGCTTGAAGGGGGGTTGGATATTGATGGTTAAGCCAAGTGTTTTACATGTGCTCTAAAAAGAAATCAAATTAAATAGAGAAATGTAATGAAACTAGAAAAGGAAACCCAATAAAGCCTGAGGGATTAAGAGAAATGTGGACGCAGTCATGAGCTTTGGGCTGAAAGTCAAGATTTCTAATTGCCATACGACAGGCAGTGGGTGATTACGAGACTTAACAATTGCCATAATCGGTGTAAGTTGGTAGCCCTTGTCCTCAGTTAAACCTACCGTTGTGGCATCCTCTTAAATCCCCATTTGACATGTGGGAAAAATGTAAATTATTGCTATGAGTTGGTATACTAGTATTAGTGGAAACACTGAAACAGGACATTTAAGGGTGGTTTAAGTAACTCATTCCACATAAGCTGAATCCCCAAGTTGCAGCTGAGAAACAAGCAGACTGTGTAATTAGTGTAATGTGCTTTTTTTTGTCCTTCTCCATAGACCGTCTAATGTTGGTGGAGCTGTTGACAATGTGATCTCAGCTCTCTGTCAGCTGGCTGGAAATTAACCACACGCTGGCCACAACGCAGAGAGTCAATGTGAGAAAACGAAATCACTGCAGCTGTGCCTGAAAACAACAGCTATCAATCATCTCATTTTATGGGTTGGCACTATGTCACAGAAATTATCTATTAAATATGGTGATATAAAAATGTGGTGTTTTCATTTTAATTCATTTTTTTATTATTATAAAGCTCCGATATTGTAACCTGTTTTTGTTTTATGAATATATACACAAAACCTACTATGAATATATCATATGGAGAAAAAGCCATTGAAATTTCCAACCTGCATCCCTAGTTTTTACACTCACTGACTACAAGCAAAAGGTTACAACGATGATTCATGGTACATTAACTGACTACATGACTCAATATACTGTATCTAGATTTTTTTTTTATGGTCCACTCTTTATTTATAGTTTTGCCTCAGTAGATTCAGCAAAAATCACACAAGCTCTGATAGCTCTGAGTACAGAAAAGCCTTGGGAATGCTCAAAACGGGATTTCAGTCCATTTAGCTGCCATTACACCTTAATGCCCCACAGGAAGACTGGATTTTTCACCTCTTTAGTTTAAACCTTTATGTAACCCCCAGGACAACTCCCACCCTCATTTTCACTACACATTAAAGGAGATACACACACACACACACACACACACACACACACACACACACACACACACACACACACACACAAATACTTCAATATAAAGCATTTTTGAAAATACCAATAAAGGTAGATCTGAATGCAAAAGGAACCCTAGTTCAAATTATTTCAAACATGATGACGTTGCTTTAATCATATTGTTGATGTGTTTTCGGTTGGATTGCTGGCATATTACGATACATCCATGGTAGAGAAAAAAGATGTGGGCATAGATACGTGACTTCTTTTTCTGACTCTAACATATATTTTTTTTGGCTGATGAGTTTCAAACATGAACATGAATTCATGGAATTGCATTGCGTGATTGCAGGGACATGGCAGAATTTGGCTTGTAGTAAATGTATACGCAGCATGGCAAAAGTCACATAAACACAAGCGGACAGGAGAGGACACAAAGCACATACATCTTATACAAGCCCCTGAGGTAACAGAATAAGACGCGAAATTACAAAGGACAGCACTGTGCAGGAAAGTCTGACCCTTCTTCAAAAGACAGCAGATTGAAGGTTGAGCAAGAGAACCAATCTTCAGTGGTTGCTTTGTGTGTTTGTTCTCTTGTCTCATGTGTTATTCTTCCACAAAAAGGAAAAATCAAAAGAATACAGTAGAATAGTGATATGTGCAAAGCATACCTGAGGATTGGGACTGACCACAGTTCAATATAGTATATTTTTCTTCTCCACAAGGAAGACTAATTGTTTTCCAGACTTAAGACTGGAAACTGAGGATTCCTTTGTCAAACAGAGAAACACATCTGCTGTCATTCATTTAGGGTGCTCCAAGGTTCTTTGTTGTAGTTTTTATTCTAATCTATAAAACCCCTGACAAGTGTGCCTTTAGTGTACTGCACATTAAAAGGGTGAGGGTGAAAATGTACACATTTTTCTTCAGCTGTAAAGAACATATTGTGCTCTCCAAGCTCAGTGTCACCCTTGAGGCCTGTCCTGTGATTCTCAGGTTAATTTATAACAGGAAGAGTATTTTATTCACCAATCCGCCCTGAACTTCTATATCTCAGAGATAAAAGTTTCTGATAAAGAGGACAACATAAGAACAGCTCTGTTTGAATGTGAGAGCACTTACTGTGTCCCAATCATAGATAAAGTTCAAAAACTGAAAAACCTCTGATTCTCACAGCACCTGAATCTACCCTTTCATCATTTATTTTGTAAAAAAAAAAAATCAAATACGCATGTGATCTGTTATCCTAGTTTGATTCTGAATGTGGACCTCCAAACTGCACATGTGAAGCTTCATCAGTCTTCGTCTGAGGAGTCACAAAAAAAAAAAAAAAAAACTCACAAAGAGAGCCAGTACTACGAAATATCAGATGACCAAACACACCTAAGGGAGCAGAAGGTCGAGATTGCTGAGGCGCACATCACAGTGCTAACCCCCAGTCCCAATGGGAGATGCTGTGCTTTTTTTTCACCCCTGACATCTGCACAATGAACCTCAATGCACAGCTGAGATCCTTCCTCTGATTGAAAAACACAAAAACATAATCACTACTGGACATTTCACCTCCTATATTAACAGGACGACTGGGCAAAGAAGTGAATCAGCAACAAATGATACCTGTGAAGAAAACTGTGGAAACACACAATTCATGGGTTTAAAGCATTTTGCATGCTCTCGGATAACTGGCGTTTCACCCTGAAGAAGTTCGCACATCATGCTGAGCTGTGTTTTGGCAATGAAAGGCTCAAATCCCCGTAGAAGACAACACCTCATGAGGAAGCCTTTGATAACTCTTCAGGGGCCGCAAACTCTTTTTAATGGACCTACATAAGTAACAGGAGCATACTCTCTTCAAAGTGTAAAATTTAAAACACCACAGCGCCAGAAATTCCATGTAATCTATTATCTACACAGT
>JAOXYL010000050.1:16789991-16807194 GCA_028564955.1 Terapon puta | reverse complement strand
TAATGACATAACATTATCATATCAGCTCACTGCCCACGACCTGCTTGGACCCCTCATTGCTGCTTGCAGCTATATTTTTTTTTATTTGATTCTTCTAGTGCTTTTTGCAATTTTATTTTTACTTACTGTAAACAGTGCTATGATTTCCAGTGGATAATTTATACACTGAAAAGTAAAAGATCTCAGTGTTTTTTCCACCACTGCTGAAGACTGTGCACGTGTATTTTTGTGTGTGGGTATGCGTTGTGTGCATTACATGTGTGCAGGCATGTGAGTATCTATCAAGATGTCTGTACCCTCAGCAGGAAGTCTGCACTGACCCCCAGGGGGTCTAAAGTTGTAGCGTTATTGGTGTGAAAGATCTAAGGAGCCATTATGGCTCTTTCACCCTAAAGACATGAAAAAGATTCAAAGTAAGACTTTCATAAAGGACTTGGTCCTCTGATCAGCATCACCAATAGCAAACACTGAGGATTAATTTACTGTTTGTCTACCAGCAAATTGTAGAGAATTTCACACTGTGGTATTTATAATTTCATGTGATATATATTTAAAGATCACGAAGTAAATGAATGACTCTTCCATCAAGATGTGATATGAAAGTACTTCTTGGAACTAAGAAGACAGAAATAAAATGAACATTAATTCACTATTTTGCTTTTGATGTTGTATAATCTTGACACTGTGCATGATGTAGCTCCACAGAAGCACACAAATGCCAATGAAAACAGAAATACTTAGAAAGGCTATCACATTGTGCATTTATCACTGTGTTTCAGTATTTTGTGTGGAAATGTAAATCATAATACCCTTTCCTTTATGTATGCAACCATCTTTTGAAGAACACCTTCCCTCTTTTTTGTCTCGGTAACATGAACGTATACCTAAAGGTAAATTGTAGATAAATGGTGCATATCAATGAAAGCAAAGTCTGACCATGCAGTAACTACAACCCAAAATGCACACAAAATTTACTGGAGTTCAAACTTTTATCAAACACTGTTCTATGTGTGGTGACACATGCAAAGTCATAAGTTGCATCATGGAGAAACAGAGGCATCAGAGTTGTCTGATCAGGCAAGGAGAAGTGTATCATGCTTCCGGAGGTGACCTCTGTGGAGAATAATCCATGACAAGATGTCTTTTTGCATCCAAGGCCTGTTTCTCAATTCATGCGCCGCTCAATTTAACCTCATTCTTTTTCTATCCTTTTCCTCTTTCTTCTCCTTTTTTCTCTCTTGCTCCCCTCTTCCAACCCGCCTCATTTCTCCTCTTCTTAAACCCATTTCATCTTTGAAAAATTGACTCTAATCCCAGACTCAGTCAATCAATCTGCCCTTTAACATATTAGACGAGGGTGCAATTTGGTTTAACGCAGCCCTTACAATTAATCTTATAATTCTGAGATATTACTGTATTATTTTGTTATTCACAGCAACAGTCGGATATTGATAAGATTACTATGTGCAACTTAATTATAGATCGATCCAAACAGGAGCTCAGACAGGGAGGTCGCGAGGAAATGCTGTCTGATATTGTCCAACACTATACTAATATTTGCTGCAATGAGGCATTGCTGAGGGACTTATTTTGGAAGATATCTGCATCTTACCACAGCAAACAAGACAGCAGCCTCAGAGTCTCACTGGTTTGTGAGGCAATTTGTTCATGTGGATGTTGTTGGTACGCACGCATGTTTCACGCACGCACGCTTTCCTGCATATGTGCGAACATCACAATAAGTCACATCTCCGTCTGCGTTCCTGCAAACAGGGTTACATAATCAAAACCCCAACAGGGAGAAATAAAAAGAGGGGAAAAACATTACAGAAGTCATTGTGAGATGAGGCTCATTCTTCCCCTGCCTTGGACCCCTGATGAGGCTGCTAGTTTCTTAAAATAGCCCCCTGTGTTGTTATCCACATTACAGAGTCAACAGCCTCCTACTGTGAATCGAGGCCAAAGAGAGAGAGAGAAATTAGTTGCCTGATGTGGGACAATCAGATTAGTTGCAGGCAAGAGGAAAGGCTGCAGAATTGTGTGCGTGTGTTTACAGTGTGTGTGTGTGTGTGTGTGTGTGTGTGAAAGCAACAATAGGAGTAGAGTTAGATAAATCTTTTCTTGTTACTTTTTTTTGGAATATTAACCAAAACACGACTGCAGCACCAGACGTTGTGTCTGTCTGCATGTGTACAGATAACATTTAAAGGAATAGTTTTCTAGATTTTGGGTAAATGTCTTTATTTAAGCTCTGGCCAAGAAGATCGATGTCAACCTCATGCCGGTGTGTGGAACTGGAGTTGGGAGGTGTTTTGCTGAGCTCAGCAAAAAGACTTGTGGAGCAGGGGGAAATGGAAAAGCTGGCTTTGTATAAAATTTCAAAGTATTCTTATCAGGCAGAGGCTGTCTAATACTGGCCTTTTAGGATTAATTAATCTGCACCATTTCAATAAAGACGACTTCAATTTAGCTATGCAGGACTGTTGCTAAAATATATACAGAGATTATTTTACAGATAAAAAAAAATGTTGTCACTGCTCTCTGGTGGACAAACAATGTAATCAGATGCTTTTTCACATATCTTGCAATTTCTCATTGCTTATTGTCAATAAACATACTATAGTAACATATTGGTGACTGGCCAATACGTATACTATAGCAATATATTGTGATAGATGGTGCACAGGAGTGCTTGTTTAATGGATAAACTGTTACTGTCATCAAGAAATATTAAATACCTCCAGGCCAAAGTGGTAGATCAAACACTTAAAAGTGCAGATGTTTCTCAAAATAAGGCATTGAAAAAAGCAGCATTTTGGTATTGGGAAGAGCACTGGTGTCAAAGCATTTCAAATACTGCTCATCATCAGTATGAATGGGATAAAAATACTGTAAGTCAATGGTATTAATGTGTAAGGCCAGTGCTAGGGCACAGGAGTAAAAGGTGAGGCCACAGAGAGGACAGAGGAATCACAGAGCAGAGCAGTCCTTGTTCTGCCTGATATCCTCCTCTGTGACACCTTCTCCCTCAGGGTATTGTGACATCCAGAGGACACGTCTAAGCAACTCTTATCAGGCGTCCCAACACGCATACACTCACACTCACAGACACACACGCACAATGATTTCCACTCTGGTTCCAGCTTGAGGAGACCGTGCACGGCGTAGGTGCGCAATGACAAAACTGTTCTGGGTGATTTATTTGACGTCTCACCCTTTCAGTACTTATCCATTACTGTTATGGTCTTTGGCACAAGCTCATGGTCCCTCTTCAATTCCAACAGACAATTAAGTAAGAGAGATAATGACTTTGATGTGGGCGCTATACGACCCGTGCAGACGTGCATATGTGCTCTGCATCATTAGGAGGCCTCTCTATCTTCAGACCTCCACTAAGCCAGGCACTGCCCATGGTTCATTTAAAGAGGGACTATTTCTGTCCTACACATCATGCGGAAAGCCCTTCGGTAACATGTACAGAGGGACACTTCTCACGTGTGGCCATCATGTGCTCTGTACATATGACACTTACAGTACATGGCACTATGGGGACTATAAGTGGCTGAAGCTGAAGCACAGATAAAGCATCAGCGTGTTTTTTGGCAACCTGCCATGTGGGCATGTAAGAGGTGAAGACAAGGTGATAAGTATAAGAGGTGGTGTGTTTGTTGTTGTTCTTGTGTTTGTGGTTAGTGGTGGAGGGACTAATTGCATACCATAAATAGCAGCATGGTGCACGTGTGTGAGTTCAGTGTACCATTCAAAATTCTCAGAAAAGTTGCATTTTATAGCGCTAATCTGTGGAGCCTTTAGCTGCAAGCATCTATTGTTGTGGTGTGAAAAAACATGGCGCATCACTGGTTCATGGTGATAAGGTGGAGTCTTCATCTCGGGCTTTGTGGGCAGATAGGAGAGGTTCTCAAAAATATCATCCCTGGTTCTGCTAGTTGGCCAGTGATCAGGAATCATACTCCTTTTAATCACTCTGAATCCCAGGTGGAGCCAGCTTATCATTATATATTGAAGATCCAAAGCAGAAGGTGATTCCCAGAGGGATACAATGACAACTGTGGAGGAGGGATTCAAATGATCTCTTAAACTAAAAGTAATATCATCATAATGTGAAAATTTTAAATCACAACTTCTGCATTTAAATCTTACAATAATTATTACATTTTCTTTTTCTAATATAATATCATATAATGATAGGACACTCAACCTACAGTACAACCTAAAATGTGATTACATAGACATCCACAAATACTTTTTATTGATTATTATTGTTGAGAATGCAAGTCCTGAAAATGGGGTGACAGGATCAGCTAGACTTTTATAACTTTTCACATTCACACACTCACATTCATTTTCCCTACGGAGCTAAATGCTCGCACTGTAGGCTGTCAGATCACATCATCACAACACTGCTGTCTGAGGTAAAGAGCACACAGTATGGTGATGAAAGGATCAACTTGGGACATCTCTGTAATAATAATAATAATAATAATAATAATAATAATAATAATAATAATAATAATAATAATAATAATAATAATAATAATACACTGTAGCATAATAATCCTCTAGCACAATTACCTTAATTTGTACTAAGTAAGTAAGCAATACTTTACTTATTCTGAATTCCCTTAATATTTACCATAGGCACCTCTGAAACAGATATCTTTTATGTGGTGGTTTACAGCAGCAGACAATGGGCATGGATGTCTCAGGTTGCTTTCTTGGAATTAAAAATCTCCCCTTAGGGTTTGGTTCCCCAGCGGTGTCAGACAAGGCAAAAAACATGCCAACAAAAAGGGAAATGATCTCTTTATACAACAATATTTGTTTATTTTGCTGGCGTTCATTTACTTTGCATCTGCATTGAGCCATATTCTGCACACTTCTGCATGCACACAGCTGCAATTTCAAACCCAACGCTGCCAGACATTCTACTATGTGTGTGTTGGCTGCCAGTACAACAGCTGGAGGGAGCAGATGTTACATGGTGTCCCAGGGGTAGCAGAAGGCCACGCACCATCTCGCCCTGTCCCAGCGCTTACACAGACAGGCTGTCTTAGGGTGAGGACTAGACAGGCTGGGGGCTGCAGGGGTCCAGGGCTGAGAAACCAGCTCATCACTGAAGCTAATTAATACTGAGGGAAGTACTGCCGCATACTACAACTCCAGCTTAGCCTGGTAAAAACGGTCAGATCCCATGTCCTGTCTTGCTCTCTTGTGTTTAGTCTCTTTGATCTTTCATCTCGTTTGCAATTATCCATCCTTTTCTATTTCAGTACCTTGGTTAATTCGTCTAATTTCTGGGCAATTCTCTCTTTTTCATAGCCGCACATGTGCCCGCGCGTCCCTCCAGTTTCACGTGTTTGCTTCCAAGAAAGATCATTTGGTTTTATAACATGAGACCATATTTTTAAAGAGAAGTAATAAAATGTGTCACAACATGAACAATGAAGCCTTTTGCCTGGTTTGTGATTTAATGGGTCTGAAAACACACACCGCCATCGTAAAACGAGGAAGTAGCGAGTGGTATATTCCATGAATTCACTTGGTTACTTGCTGTATCTCAAGCTATTTAAGTGTGTTTCATTCCATTTGTCTGCGTTTTCCACACAAGGCTTTCCATTCAAAGCTTAGCATATCGGCCAAAAGTGTCTCTGAATCAGCTGCATGTATCTATCTTCCTCTTTGTACTGCCTTCCCGGTGCTGCGTTGTGTCCTGCCCACCCATCTGTTCAGACTGCTGTTGGCCCCTCTGTGGGCAGCCCAGGTAGAGGGGGCTGGCAACAGGAATTTTCAACGAATAATTGATTTCTCAAATCCACGCACCTTATAATATTGCACTTCATGTAGAATGTGAACACGGTAAACACACCATATGTCTAATCCATCACATATTCAAAACAAATCTATATAATCTCCTGAAATCCATCAGGCACAGCCCAGACCATGTCTGCTGAAGCTTAGGCAGACTTATTAAAAGAATTAAGTCTAAATACAATGAATTTCAGCATCCAGATCTTTATATATCTATATATAGAGTGAATCTTTATTCTTTCTCTCGTATCAGTCTTTGTGGTTTGGGTTTCCTTTATGTTTTTTATCATTCTGTTATAACACCAAAGATACGTTCAAAATTTGCAACCACCCCGATTCACAGACTACACACTCATTACCTTGCTTTTGTCTTACTTTCAAACAAAATATCATTTGTATTACTTTGAACCCTGTGTAGCCTCCCTCTTAGTCCAGGCCAGCTGTGAAAGCAGCGGCTCATTTCACGCCAGTCCTTCCCTTGTGGTGTACCCCAATTCATATCTAGTGATGGACACAAGTGCCATTCACAAATGGAAGTCTGTGTATAATGTGAGATCTCACCGTATTGTGAGGGGGGAGATGCCACCTGACTCGACTCATTGTAAGTCACATCACGCCTCAAAATACTTTAGCCAGTCAGCACCCTGCACTCATCGTCAATTATGAGGCCTTTGCTGCTTTATGGGGTGCTGTTTGGTGGAAAGGCAAGGGGTGTTTATGTTCAAGGGCAAGTCCCTGTAGGGTAAATGGCACCAATACCCCCCTCCACTTATCCTCCCCTCATCCCTTTTCATTGATCCAGAGTGGGGACAGTAAACAGCCTCATGGAGTTCCCTGTGCAGAGAACGGCCAAAAGATAATATATCCTGTGGGGGATAATCTGACTTCAGTGCACATATGGGCCTAAAGCTAAAGAGTCTTAATAGGTGATCTTTTTCATTGAAAGAGACCTTGTAATGGAAAACATTTCAGCCTGAAACTGTTGAGGTTGGTCATCATACACTTTAAAGTGAATCTGTTTGAACACTGCATCTTCTAGCAACAAATCTCATTAAGCAAGGAACCATGGTGGATACATGTTATTGTCACTTTAGAAAAGAGATGACAAAAGCAAAAAGCAATTCAACGGTGCCACACATGCAGGCTGTGATAAAATCTTGGCCCACACACAAATCTGCCTTAATGCAGAAAAGTCTTCCGGTACTTTATGACAGTGTTTTATATGCATGAATGCACTGAAGCTTCCTATATGCATCATTTGCATTTAGCTTACTTTGTTTTTGAGCAGCGTGGTCTCCAGTGTGGGCTGCAACAACAGTTCTACCTTCTTTTCCTCCTTTGAGACAAAAGTCTTAGCTAATACTCAGAAATCCTGCCTTGAAGAGAGATCATACTACTTCAAATACTGGCAATTGGAATCACAAAAAAGGAGATGACCCTGGGCAGAAAGTGGCCTTGTTGGACAGCATGGATGTAGTCCCTAGCCATTATCAGCCATATGTCCTTTTCGTCCTTCACAATTACTACAAGTAAGAGCAATGCATTCTGGACTGTATTCAACCCCTCAAGAAAAGAGTTCTGAATTGCTTTTCTCTGAAATGTAATCACTTTCTAATAGTTAATTTTATTTTATTTAGTAGGGGCACAAGTAATTCCAGGAACAGCAATGCTCTTTACTGCATTATGATATTTATTATATATACTGTATATAAGATGTCCAGATGCAGTTATGTATTGATCCTAGCCATCCAAAATAGAGGGACAGTTTTAATGAACATTGACACTTTTTTTTTGGTTGAACTTTCGATCCACTGTTGATTCCATTCAGATAAGAAAATTGACAATCAGGCCTACCATTTTACATAGTTCACATTGAGCTCTTAATGGTCTGTCTTAAATTGAACCATCTTTCCTAAGTGAACTGTTGCCTTTCACCTGAAGGAAAGTGATGATTACTTCCCAGATCTACTGATATGAGGTAATTGCAATAAGATTGAGGCGGTGGGCTTGCTAAGATGTCTGCCTGGTAAAGAACACTCAGACCGCAGTTTCTGCAATATTTCTGACACAATTGTACAGCTCATCAAGTTACCGATAATAGCTATAGTTTTTCAATAAAGCTTCCCTGAAGGAAGACGAAACGAGATGGTCAGATCCAGGCCCTATAAACCATGCAGAGAGCCAGGGTGAATCTCTGTAATTAAAGTCACTGAATTGAAAATCCAATGGTGTGACCCACAGCCTCTCCCCAAGGCCAGACATACATATGCATCTTTACTGTTGCCGTAAACTGCATATTTTTCTGTGGACATGGTACATAAACATCATATTTGTAATTTAGTGCGGACTGGGACATTGATTCCATGGTTTATATTAGTCACCTTTTAGCACTGATGTTTCACAAAATGCTTGAAGTGAAGAAAATATAAGAGGAAAACTTAAATGAAGTGAACAGAAAACACCTTCATCTTGCCCACAGATTGTGATTGTAGTCGTGTTTGCACAAGTAAATGTCAGTACATTTTCCCATCTACAATTAAATTACAAATCATTCATCTTCAATCTTCAATCATTATCTTATGAGCAATTTATCTGTAAAGGACTAGCCTACAAAAGACGCACAAATAAAACATGTATACATTCACACATTATGATTTATGGCCTTAATCTCTGTGCAGGAGCCTGCCGCATAGTGCAAAGTGAAAATTTCTTGAGGCACATGCAAATTTTCTCACCTTTGTCGACTTGATTTTTTTCACATTACAGATCTCAAGCCTACAAGCAGAGAAAAGATAGGAATTGATGTTCTTTCAGTATTTTTTTTTTTTAAAGAACAAGTTGTCCTTGAAGGAAAGTACCATGATGGCCAAATTAATTAGGGAACTGGGAAATAAGGAAATCACACACATTATATGTACAATAAAAACAAGTTCCATCTATAATTCACTAACTAGCAGGTAGATTATCACACACTCCCGCTACATGTTTGATGGTGCAATGGAGTCCAAGTCAAATCAGCACCATGGACAGCAGCTGGGGAAGCCCCTGTGGCACAACGTAGAAATATCAACCCGGCAGCCAGCAAAAGTTTGGTGCCACATCTGTACGATGCAGTGGCACATGATAATTTTCTTCACTCTCCACTTCACTCTGCACATGCCTGTGTAATACTATTTTTTCTCTTTGATTGCTAGAGGTACGCCTTAATGAACATGTTTTAAATGACACTAAATGCTTTTAATGTACGTATGCTCTTCACTTTGACTCCACATCCCCTGGAAGACATTCCTTAAAAGAAATCCCCTCATGATTTCCTTCCACGTTTATAAATCATTCTGTATGATTATGTTCACATCAAAAAGAAACATGTATAGATTCATAACTTGTATGTATCCTTTTAGGATGCAAAGCTGTATACCTTTCAGCTTATTGTCTGAAGCAACCACAGATCAGTGGTGAATACTAAAAAATATCAATGCACGTATCAAATGACCTACACACTCTTATCTTATGTGCATGGCATACTAAAAAAATGCCCACTAGGCCTAGACTAGACAAATATCTGTGACTTATTGCACAGCACAGCTTAAAAACAACAAGAACGAAGAGTTTCCCTCAAGCAAAAAGCAGACCTTCAGCACAGGCTAACACAAAAATCAACAGATGACCGGACCATCCATAAAAGCAACTTTGGGGAAATTCCAAATTCTTCAAAGCCCTGCAGGCTTTGTCCCTGGAACTATGTCCTCGCAGACAGAACAAAACTTCAGAGTCCACACAAGTAGGGAACACAATATCACCTCGGTCACAGCTAAAAGAACAGAGCAAGGAGTTACCCACACACACACACACAAACACACACAATCACAGCAGGATATTTAACCACCAGGAAAGCAAGAAAGCAAAATGACACATACAGAGACATGTATTTGCCTCACGTTATTTATTGTGTATCAACTGTTTCTTTCATGGAGACGAAGTTACCTTGTCCTTTAATGTCCAATGTCACTTGCAGTGGGGATCATTTTATATTTTTTTACTGGCAGAATTTAAAATCTCCTCTCACTCACTGTACTATCTTACTATTGTCACAAGGAACAATTTCACAATACTGTACATTTTCTTCATCTTCTTTAGTTTTTTTTCTTCAAAGACATATTAGTTGAGAGTTTTGCAGTGGCAGACAGTGATCAGATCTTAGTACCGGCTCATTTTCATGGAATCAATTTGACCTTTATTTTGTTTCTACGCAGTTGCGATTCACTGCATTACAGGTAGAAATAGTCATGAATCATTTACTGTATTTTCTGACAGCCAAGAACAGTTGTGCTTACTATTTTTTTCAGTGGTGTAATGTGCTGCTGGCTGAAGTGGAGAAAAAGAAGAGCAAACAAAACTACAGATTTAGGCCTTGGTTTTTGTTCAGTTGTGGATCCTCACTGACAGCCATGACAGTAATCTTGAGGTTTGAAATTGGCTGTGCTCAAATGAACCCGACACTCATTATGGAGTTATCCATATTTATCTCATTGAGATAAATCACCTCAAGATAAGTTATCATGAGAAAATCATTATCATGAGAAAGCAAGCTGTGTTATCTTGAGATAATGACATAATTAACTTGTGACCTTGAGAAAAAATAATTGCGATTTTCGGCATCCATAGTATTTATTTGGTAAATTTGTGTTTATAGTTAAATAATGCTTTTCAAATAAAAAAATCAACAAAAAAAAATTGCGAACTTTTAAAATGAAATGATGTGGTGTGAAAGATTACACCAATGGTTCTTAATCATTTGGGTTTTTGACCCCACTTTTTAGAAAAGCAGTATCTGGAGTTGGAGTTGAGCTCCATCTATCAAGGGGTCCACAAAAAAAGAAAAGATAAGTTATACATAGACTATACAGTATTACTAATCTAATAATAATATGATAATGATTACATGATAATATATCAGTCAATAGTGGCATTTCTCACCACTTGTACTTTTGACACATAGATTAATAGGTCCTTGTGCTTTTACTTGAGTAAATACAGGAGTATTTTTTACTAAACTGAAGTAAAGCATCAGGGTCTTTCTCCCACCACTGCTTATGTAACATGGAGATGAAAAAAAAGTTTTCACAAAGCCCTTCTCCACATCTACCGGGCTGCAGTGGGTGTCACCTCCTTCTTCCCAAAGCATTTGATTAAACAAAGAAAAAGTACACGATTGTTAGTGTGCAGTCATAGAATTTATGTCCATCTTGTGTCCTTGTAACATAACCACACATAGTATAACATTTAGGCAAATTATAAAACGCATGGAGCCATGACCTCAGCGGAGTCTCAGATGCCTTTTAAGAAGCAGAATGACGGGCCAATGATTTATTAAGAATGTGCACTTCACAGTACACCACATGACATTGAGAGAATAGTCCCTGATTTATTGTTCTGAAAAACAACAGCTCTATCTCAATAAAGTCATTGGTGAATATGACCATGAAAGTATGTGGCACGTGGCCTTTGGAAGGAGGACAGGAATCTCTCTCACAATCCATTTCTTTCTTTCAGTCTCATTGTGTTTTCCTTAATTCCTCATTCTGTCACTCTTCATATTCCTCTCTTCACCACCTCTGCCTCCCACTAACACATAGCTCCGCTGCAGTGCACACCATAGCACTTTGTCTGCGCATTAGGTAGGAGCAAATTGTTGATGATGCAAATTCCAAGGTTATTTTACCTCTCAGGATGCTTGTCAGTGGAAATATTCAGTGACGACGATGTTCTGGGACAAAGCCAGGGATGCATGTGTTTCTTTATTCATTTACATTCCAGTAATGCTACATATTTACACACACATCCTGCTGTATGCCCTGGAAATGAAGGTCGGCATGCAATCCCCAGCATTGTGAAACACTATCCCAAGGGTAATGAAAGTTTAACATGTATTGTAAATGTCTGTGTATACAAGTCAGCGCTAGCTAAACCTCACTCAGGGAGTTGCTGATATTGTGCTACTTTGTTTACATGTAACCATATAAGCTCTATAGCTTATAACCAGAAATGGGGGCCACTGATCTTAGGAGTGACTATGCATGCCAATTATGGATAACATTACCTCCTGATCAATGTCTTACATGTCTTGCTCTGTGCACACATAAGGTCACAATGAGGGAATTACAGTGGAGACTGGAAATGAAGTGTGAGCTGGACTTCCCCTGTACTTCCCCTCCCTTCAAGCCCTGCCTCTTAACCCGAACACAGTGAATACATCCATTGTAAGAACATTTAGTGCAGATGGTGACGCTTAATGATTATGAAATGTTGATCAGCTTGTCATGGTTTGTTGTACATGAGTATGCAACATTTTACTGAATTTGACTGTAGTTATTTAGGATTGTGCTCATTTGAACTACTTCATATGCTGTTGGAACGATTAATTCACAGCAATGCAGCCTGTTTTTTAAAGATTTGCGACAAAGCATTTTACAGCTAATCCAAAGGGGGTATGAGTATTTTTTTTTATTTTCAACCCATAAAGGATCAACTTAATCATTCAAATAATCAGAAATGTTCAAATTTAAAAGAACCACACAGTACATAGTTGTCAACAAGTGGACAACAAGGAGACCATTTTAAAGCAGCATGAAATTATGCACAAAGACACAAAAAAGCACAGAAAATGCACAAAAAGTCTCAAGTACCCCGATTTATACCTAAAAACAATACACTTACTTGTGAAAATCCATCCATTTGCTGTACCGCTTATTCAGTCTCGCAGGGTTGCAGGGTGCTGGAGCCTATCCCAGCTGTCACTGGGCAAAAGGCAGGGGCACATCCCTGTACACAAGTCAGTCGCAAGGAGAAAGGATGAGGGGATGATATGGGTTGGGATCGATCCCACTGCACAGGGTTTCACCTCTACATCCATAGGTATGCACTCGTGCAGGTGAGCTATCCAGCTGCCCCTCATGTAAATCCATGCATTATCCATACCTCTTGTCCTCACATAAAGTGAGACTGGAGTCTAATGCCAGCTGTCAGTGGGTGAAAGGCAGGGTCAGCAGTCAGTCACAGCGCAGAGACTCACATTCACACCTGCAGGCAAGTTTAGAGTCACCAATTAACCTCACTGTCTTGAAGTCATTGTACTTGGAGAGGAATACCATGCAGGCGCAGTCGGTGGGTCTGAACTCTGAACACTCTTGCCATGAGGTGACATTGTTAGCCGCTGCATCACCCTGCTCGCCTGATATGCACATGTGGCAACAGGGATTTAGAATAGAGGATTATTTACCTTGGTTACAACTATAAATGCATCATACACGGAAATGTAACCAGTCTTATATCATCCCCATGGTGTTGTTCCAGTATCTAAAGTGAAATCTGTTTCACTTCCTGATGCAGTTCCTGAGGTATGTGATCCATATCTGTGAACCTATAGTTACTTGATGAGCAGCGATTTGTGAATTTTCATCCTCCCACTCACCTTGTTGTCAATCTTCATTCATTTATTTCTAGTATCTCTGACAGTTCATCTGATCAATCTCTTCTATTGCCTTCCGATATCAGTCAGTTGATGGAAGCTTGTCTTTAAATAGGTGGCTTTATGCATTAACAAACCGATTACAGATAAAAATAGCTTCTGTGCACTTCTGCTTAATTAATATGCAGAACTCGCTCCAGGGTTTCTTTTAGGCACTGTGGAGCCTGTTCATATATCATTCTGCCATTCAAAGTGAATTACCTTATACGTTAATCCTGCTGCTCTGCTGGGTTGTGTAATGACTGAGCAGGGACCAGCCAGACAAGAGGCAGGTGGCTGGCTTGTTTTGGAGCTCTAATGTGGCTCAAAACGTTTCTGTTAACTTGGCCCTAGATGCTGAATTTTCTGATGTTTAGCTAGCAGGTGGCTGCTAGATGTGATGGAAAGTATATAGACAAAATACATGTCAGTAACACGACCAGTAAATATACCACAGTTACTGAACATGCAGCAAGGCTATGGGGCTCTCTGTTTTCAGTCACTTTGGTCCAGATTGAAATATCACACCACTACTTGTATTTGAATTGTCATGATGTTTGGTTTGATTTCCACAATGCCCAGATGATAAACTGTAATAATATCTGCGATCCTCTGACTTTTTCTTTAGTTCTACCAATATCTCAATATCTACTTCATGTTTTGCCACAAAATATGGCATAGTTCCAAGACCATGGATCCAAATGACTTTTCCCCCTGACATTTGCAGTTTGAAGAGAAATGTCTCGAAACCTTTTGGATGGACTGTCCTCAAATTGTGATATTCATACATTTCCTTCTCCAGAAGAACTGTAATAACTTTTCATTTAGTGCCATTAAATTTCAATATGTCCAAAATTTTGGTGTATGACCTGCCTGCCTAATGAATACCATTCAGTCAGCCTCAGTTATACTTTGTGCTTAGTGCCAATTAGCATGTGCAAGCAAGCTTGCAACAAGGTGGTGCACATGGTAAACATAACACGTGCTTTGCATCTGCATGTTAGCATTGTTATTCGAAACGCGTTAGCCTGCCAGTATTGCTCAAAGAACTGCTGTGCCCGAGTACGGCTTCACAGAACCAATTTGTTAACGTTTGTATCTGTATGAACACCACTGCAGAACTTTTGTTTTTGTACTTAAAGTTCATGAAGCAAAATACCAAACAGGGACATGAGCAATGTACATTTTTTATGCAAAGCCCAACCATCAAGACAGTAAAACCTATATTATCTTCAATGATCTGGCCCCAAGGACGACATCCCATTCTAGGAAAAACAGACGTTATGGATAGTGTTTGTGATTCAGGGTGAGGAAACAAACCTATCGGGGTGTCAATCTGCCTCACAATACACAGTGCGTAGCTATTGATGTTCCATATCGATGAATGTCCAATGAAACGTCAATGCGGTTAGGCGGTATAAGCCTCTTAATCCTTTCATCTAATTACCACCAAAACGTTAATCATCAGTCTCTACTGTGTATTATTGATTGCTCTCATTGTCACCATTGACTTCATGCCCCTTTCTGCTGACTGGTCAATTCAACCCACTCACATTCACTCCATGTTCTCTTCCTCTCGTGTACATCAGTTTATCAATTAGGCACACACACGTGAACACATGTGCAAACGTGCTCACAGTTACAGACTTTACAGCCTATAAGACGTATCGGAAAAGAGGCTGGCTGACAGAGCAAACACATTCACACATCCCATGTGTGTCACCTCCAAGCCCAGGGCAATTACAGTGTCATTCAGCAGTCTTCTCAGGGTTAGTGTGAGACCCCCGGCTCACAATAATGCAATATTACACATATGTGTAGCAGTACACATTTTGTCTTATTTGCAACTGAATGTTTGGTTCAGCATATGCCTTGTTTCTAGTCAGTCTGCCATGTGAAGAAAGTGGCCTTTTTAGTCAATAACAACTAACTATAGTCAGTAACGTGTTGTGAATATGAATTCAAAAGTGCAAGTTCCAACGAGAAACCTTTGGCTGTTTGCCTAAGTTTGTCATTAAATATGAAAATTAAAAAGGACAGTACAGCAAATACACTGCTGTTAGAGGTGAAGAGACAGCAGATGGATGATGGAACCATTTTGATTAAGCAACTTGGCATCAGCAGTGCGGAGGACAAATGAGTCGGATCCAACTGACCAGGTCGCTGTCCACTGGCCAGAACCAGCCTTAATTTGGGGACATATAATGCCGTCTGGCACAGACAGCCTGTCAGTAATTAATTCATTTCAGCATAATATCAATAACATGCCTGGAAGTTAGTAAGTAAAATGATAGTAATATTAAAATAAATTTATGCAACAAGTGTCGAGACAAAGTTACAAGGTTGTTTAGACAGAATAAGTTTCATACCACAGACCAGAACAAGTTCCAACATTAACAAGAGGAAGAAAAACAGAACATCTGGTTGTTCATGCTGATATGAAGCACTGCTGATGAGCGGTTTACGTGTGCTTGAGGCTGCTTCGTCACATTTCATCACATTGCACACACTCTTATGTAATGCTTTAAGAGGTTACAACGAGGATGATGAACTTAAATCATCAGCATTATTTGAGTATTTATCAAATCAAATCTTAAAATCACAGCTGAAACATACCAATAGAACTGGTTTATGTTTATCTGCAGTATCTTATGTGTTTTTTAAGCTGCTGATTAAGTAATTCCCTGAAGATTTATCTGAGATCTGTTGAGAGGGTGATAAACCTCCTTTTAGCTATCATTTATCAAGCGCCGATCTCTCAGAGTAACGGCAATGAGAAAGACCCACTGCGGTGAATTTGTTAAAGGTGTCTAGATCTTTCTGTGTCCTGAAGGTTGAACATGTAGTTTCTGAAGAGATCCCATGCATGCATAATGGTTCGAAATGTTAATTTATGTGGGGAGAGATGCAAGGCTATTTCATGTTTTCAATTACACTCCACGAGCGACGACAGTGCATGTCCCCCGAGCAGCAGATGTGAATAAAGTGTCAGTCAGTCAGCCTTTTCATGTGAATCTATTGAAATGGGACCCCTTTATTGCACACAATCTACACCCTTAGGTTACTGTAAGGCTGTGGCTGTGTTTAAATCCAAATGTCTCGGGGTTTTATTTACGATTGAGCAACACAGGGGTTCTGGTTTGGCCCTCCCAGCTCCCTGGCTGTGCAACGAGCCCCCCCGCAGATCCTCTCAGGACATTCACTCAGCACTCATCTGCAACCGACCCTCAGCCTCCTCTGCTGTGATTATACACTATATGCCTGCACTTGTACCCAGTGCATAGATGAAGGGATATTATACTGTGCTGGCAGTGTGTCTGACCTCCACGAAGCACACATCTTAATCTGTCCTGGTGTAGAAAAATACACAATATTGACGGGTCAGAGTCCAAACCATTTAACTATTTGTTTGTTTGAGGCTGTAGTTCTACTCTTCTCTATACTAAAAGAGAAAAATATTGCAATGTACTTTGAGGATCACAGGAGGTAGGTAGTAGTGGGACGACTAGCTTTGATTGAGATGGCTTTAGTGTGCCTCGGTGACCCTGCAACACTTTGCTTTATGACTTTGATGACGTGAAATGGTCATTTTTGCGCCAAAGGTGAGAAGTTCTTCTGGAAAGCAGTTCGCTTCTCTGAATAGCTGCTAGTCTTATTTACGTCATGTTTTTTCACTCCTTCAGAAGTGATAAATCTTTGATTTTCAACTCCTGTTTAATATAAAACATGGTACAAAACAAAACACCAATAGTAACAGCTATATCCAGTCCATTCAATGGACCAATTTCAGACACTGCGCTCCCAAAATGCTGGATTACTTATTGTACCCAAAATCCTAAAAAACAGATCGGGAGCCAGAGCTTTCAG
>JAOXYL010000050.1:16752609-16771059 GCA_028564955.1 Terapon puta | reverse complement strand
TTCTCATCTTGAAGGATAAATATTTGACCAGGATGAAAATTATTTTACAGCCTCACAGAGGGCTAAATGTTTGGTTTAACTGCTGGACACACAAACTTGCTATTAATGAATTTACTATAACACACATTATACTTAATATAGAAATCACACGGATATGATACCACAGGAAAATCATGACACTCAATATGAATATGTTGTACTTGTCTTTAAAACAAAACATTCTACATTCCTAGACCTTGTTCATGCAGATCAACTCCACAAAAAGTACTCACCAAGGGACACGACTGCCACACTCTCTGGAAGAAAATGCAACTTGAACTTGATGAGCAGGTGCACCAATATGATGCAGATACCTGGGGTGAGTGGGGAGAGCAAAGACCACTGAATGAATATTCAGGACAAATACATCCATGTCCCAACCATCATGTCAAAAAACTCAGATGAGCCCAAAAATATCCCCCACATCATATGGAGTTAAGATCAGTCCTCTGGCCGCCTTCCTCCACATAACCCTACTGTAGGTTGGGCAGGGATGTCTATGAGGAACATCTGACTTAATTTCATCTCACTTAAAGTCTAAATGTGCTCTTGGATTCATGTAATATTAGTATACCTATAAAATATGTTGCACAAATTAGTTCAAATAGACTTGCCTGACATAAATATGACTAGTAAGCAGTTGCTTGACATTTAAAATTATGGTTCTGAGACTGTACAATAAAAGATAATTGCCCCCAATTAAAACGCAAAATTAGCTTGTGACAGGACCGTAGGAAAATGTGTATATCAATGTGCTAAATCAGTGCCTACGCATATTAGCATAATTAAAATGACGAACCCCAAGGCCACAATGAAGCAAAGTAAACAGCGATTCCTACGTACTGTAAAAATGCAGTGCAGCAAATGAGATAATCAGACACGGTGTATCCACCACTGAAGCCTGCAGATGTCTGCTCATAAAAGCTGGACTGTTTTGGTGTAAGAGACATTTTACATACAGGCCTTATTAGAGCATGCGCACTTGGAGGGAAATGGTACACAATCTTAATATGGTTTCCTGTAAAAGCTATTTAGGACTAATGTGTGGTTTCTAGATTGTGGTCATGGTTGCTCATTTTTTTCAATCTCAAACCCGTGATGAGATGGTATTAACTTAAGATGATGAAGTTATGTTGCACTTCTTGCAACCAATTAAATGTTTGTTATATTTAAGTCTTTGACATAAGACAAAAAAATGAATCCACCCAATGAATGGGTCTAACTGGTAACTTTATGCATGGTTTATGCCATTTCCTTGGTGCAAACACTCACAGCTGTAAGCATGTGACTTCACGTGCAGTGAAGTGAAGAGCATAATGGCCACTTTGTATCTGGAGATGCACTTCATGGCCTTACACAAATTAATGTGTAACCACATACTTTCTTTTATCCACTCCCATCACCCTAAATCACCACGCACACAAAGCTGATTTAATGAAACACCAAAGTGGCTGTACATTTGCCCTCCATTATTAGCCATATGAGGTCCAAAGTTATGTGCATTATGTGAACCACAACAGTCATATTTTATCATGTCAATTCATTTCCTTCTTTCTATCCCACATGTTCAGGGAGACACAAGACTAGATACATCTCAGAAAACAATATGCAGGAAGAGTTTATGCAGACAGTAACAGAAATATAACCCACTAAATAGGCAAAAAAACAATGAGTCAGACGGATATTTAGCAATGTGGCAACAGAGAGGCAGCTCACCGATGACCAGCAGGCTGAAGAATATGGTCAACCCGCTGGACTGCTCTTCTTCTTGGGCCTTGACCCCTGTCTGCACGGGCAGAATGGGCTTCGGAGTTGGGGGTGCCGGAGTGGTCGGCTTGACCGCAGGCGTTGTGGAGTGGAGGGTCTCGTTGCTGTAGCCATCTGTGTCATTGGACTTACTGCAAGGGGGGAAAAAATGCATGTTTGCGTGAATGGACAGGTTCATCACAAATCACAGAATCCAGAGTGCAGTTTTTTTCACTATTCACCATTTTCCCCTAACCTCTGGTTTAACTTTTCCCATTAACATTATGAGTGAAACAGATTAAAATAGTAACTTTTAGATATTGCAACTAAACCATAGCAACTCAAATAGAGGGACGTGAAAATATTAAGAGGGAATAAAGGCTGCTTTTTTGTCGCTACATCAAGGCCATAAAGAATGTTTAATACCACCTTATCTGTTTGCTCAGGTTCAATTTTAAGAGCTGTTTTAACTTTGTCTATTGTTTACTCTGAGAGAACACTTTCACTTTACTAATACAAGTTATATAATACTCATTGGCATTCATAGGAATTCAGCGATCTAGATCTTCACTGGGCAGTTAAATCCTTGCAAAAAAAAAGTCTAACATCTATTATTATGATTATATGCTTAACTACGTGTGCTGGATTGCATTGGCTTGACCTGCTGCAAAGGGATAGCGTAGTGATAGAGTAGTGAAAGCAATATTTATGGGGCTCAAACCTGAGGGGATGTCCCTCCTGGCCGACCCTGTCTCCTTTCTCGTGTTTTGGCCCGGTTTCCTCCTTTGCAGCTGGAGTAACATTTTCCTTATGGTTCACGTCCCCTCCTCCTCCTCCCCCTCCACCGTCGTCATCTCTCTCGCGAAGGTCCAAAGACTTTTCCCTCTCGGCTCGCCCGGACAGACACGGACTCACGAAGGACAGTAAGAATAAAAGCAGCACAACCTCAACGCCAGCGCCTCTCATTCTCAAACCAGCGAGTTTAGGCCAGAAAGAAACGTTTTGGTGATAAAAAAGACAACAGTAGGTCCATGTCGACGGCTTCGTGTATCTGTTGACATCAGTACTCCGCTTCCGGGTGAGGGCGTTGCTGGGAGTTGTAGTCTTTACGTCGCTACAGGCTACGCGACAGAAAACGCGAGGGAAAGAGCGGACGCCCTGTGACGCAGTCGCTGTCGAAAAATATATCCGTGTGCCTTTTCCGCAGTCGATGAGATTCAACTTTTACTGGCGTCAATAAAATTCGGACGGTTCACAGTAGTTCTACTGTACTCCATTTCCCACGAGCCATCGTTGTGTAGCGTCACTTTTCCGTTTGTTGCTTTGTGGGTATTGTAGTTTTACCCTCTCGTATCTTGAACTGGAAATTACCCCTTCTCCTACCACTTTGTCATGAATGAGTAATATCGGTCACATTACACTGACGCTAGTATCGATTAATAGAATGATTTATAAATACCAAATGAAATGGTTTCCTGGGAAGTTTCAAAGTGTCAACTTTATCTTCAATTTTATGACATGTTCATGAGGAATAAATCATGCACTTGTACTTGGATGCTTGATAACAGCTTTAATGTTATGGAGGACATGTACCTTAGCTTCAGCTTCAGTCAGGATCTGGTCATATATAATAATAAAAATCAAGCTAATGCGCAATTTTTATAGACATTCAAGAAATAAAACAAAAATTAAGGTTTGCTTTTATTTGTTATTTGACAGAGTATAATTGAAAGAGTTCCATCTTTAAGATCAGTGTCATTTTGGAAGACGAATTTGAGCTCTGATTACTACTAATCTGGAGTAAATGGGGTGGACAAAATAATAGAAACACCCCTCTGCATGTTACAGTAGAGTTTACCTCACGCCCCCTCACTCTGATATCTCTCCATTAATTGCATGCGGTGTGTGTGTGTAAAATGTAATACCACAGTGAAGATTAGCTATATATATATATATATTTATGTATACCCTTTTTTTTTAAATTTCTACTCCGAATTTCTTCTCCGGTCGCTTGGTTACGTCGCAGAGCGCGCGCGGAGCACGTACGCTGGCTCGCTCGCTGGGTGCCGTTGACGCCCACTTTAGGTATTGCTCATTTTGCGGAGGGGGCAGCCCCATTCATAGGGCTGGTAGGCAGTCTGTCGAGCACCACCGGAGACGGAGCGTTTGTGAGCCAAACCATGGTCTCTCACTGACGGCGGGGGGGAAAAAAGAAAAAGGAAAAACAAGAAGAAACACCCACCAGGCCAGGTTATCGCCGCCAGTCGTCTTTTTTTTTTGTTTTTTGTCGCTTCCGTGCGCTCCGCTCAAAACAGAAACCATCCTCTCAGGAATGGGATTTGAATGCCTTGATTGAACACCGGAGGAGCTCTCCTGTGCTCGACCTGCCGCGGAAGTCCACTCCTCCCCCCGCCGCCTCTCCTCTCTGGCTCCCCGCAGACCGAACCGGCCGCCCTCCTCGGCTCACCGAACCGCCCCCGGTCCTGCTCCGCGGACCCACCGGCGCTGGCATCTGGACGCAAATCGGAGCCGCAGATAGTCCGCAGACGTGCCCGTGTGTGTGCGCTTTCGCCGCCTGTATAATGCCGACACATTTGCGGTTCCGGAGAAGGTCATTCCTTGGGCTTTTATTCCTCTTTTCGCTCTCCACCTCCGCGCTGTATTTCATCTACTCCGCCCCCGGAATCGGTAAGTCGAACCGGAGCCGATGCTGTTTCATTTGAGGCGCTTTTGGTGGCGTTACGGGTGAAGTGCGGTTTTCATTGCATGTGCTGGTATGGGTCATGTGTGACAGCTCGGGGAGGGTGGACATGCGGAGAAGAGGGGGGCCTCCTGTGCCCCCCCACCACCACACACCTCCACTCCCCAGTCGATGGACAGACTCAAGCTGGATGTTGGAACTCGATCCCATAATATCCCGGTACCTGACTGTGATAATAACAGTGCTGCTGATGAGCATCATGGCCACTGTAATCATGCCGATGTTAGCAGGCCTAACAGCTATGATTATGATGCTCCCAGTAAGGCAAATATGGTATTTTGGCTTTAAATCGGAGGTGACTGTCAGCATCCATGGGCAAAGCTGACCCATGTGTGTTTCACAATCTTCACCCAGTCTGACCTCTTTGGGTTTTTTTTTTTTGGAAGGGCAAAGGTCAGGCTATGAATCATAAAGAGTCACAGGCCTAAATTGTGTTTGTGAAGGCAACCTGAGCACAGAGATCAGTCTACTTAAATCATTAGCTGCCTGTAAGTCACATGCAGTTGTGTAATATCGCATGTCCCGAATCCCTCCTATCATTTATTCATTAATGTGTCTCATCGTCCCCTCCCTTTTCCTTTCTCTGTCACTCCTTTGCCTCTCCCGTGGAGCGTGTGGTGCGCAGTGGACCCGTGTGTCCGTCTCCCTGAGTAGCGTCTGCTGTCTCGCCCATCCTGTCCTCGGCGGCCTTTTAATTCGGGGCCATGGTTCACTCATCCTATCGGCCTTGAGATATGCTGGGCAAAGCGCACTTGCCGCTTCGGTCGTTGTCTCCCAAGTGATGCCAAAACGTCATGCAGAGCCTATCTTTGGGCATAGCACTTCTTGTAAAAGTGGGACTTTCACCTGACTATATCCTTGTCTCTGACCCAACCAGATATTTCCAGCTTCCCACTGTGTGGTTTTAGGAATACTGATTAATGTGCAAATGAGTAGCAACAACATGTGCACATATTCTCCCACAGTGGACAACAGAGGAGGGAAGTTCACAAGGTAGTATTTGAGGAAACGCAACATGCCGGTAAAAGTTAGCAAGTGGCACATTTTCCTATCAACTGTCAACTGTTTAAGTCACTGTTGGTTGGATATCCTGTTGTGCTTGCTGAACAGGCACGCTTGGCCATGTGGGGTTTCCTTGAAGCATTAGTGTGTGTGAGTGTTGGCCAGTTTAGACAATCGACATCAAGAGGCACGCATCCTCTTTCCAAAATACAGCTGTAGCTCGATGAGATAGTCGACAGAGGGAAGTTGCAGAAACACTGTAATTTCCAAAACACGTACAGCCAACAGGGAAGGGCGTTTCAGGGCCAAAAACGAGAGCCTATCATTGTTGGGAAGTGACTGTAGGGAATGACAGCGGGGAGTGTCTGTGTGAGTGGAAAAAGTGTTTGTCATACAAGTGTAATCTTTCTAAAACACCCGAGAGAAAGCTGTTCCTTCTTATTCATCAAAATGGGTATTGATCTATTCACGCTTTTTACCTGCTGTGGACAGCTTAATCAATAATTAGATCAATTCTCTTATGGAGGACACATTACTGACTGGAATAGCCCGTGTAAGTCACAGTAACAGAGAGTCATGATTCCTCTAAATGTGAAACGAATAAACAAATAAATCGTAGCCCCGATAAAAATAATCCCCCATTCACTTGTTCACTGTTTTTCCACTTCAAGCACTGGTGGTGTCCGGTAACTGTCTGAGAGCTGCGCTTGGCCATATGCATCCTCCTGGGTGTGGACTATTGGAGGACTGTAATGGCCACGTGGTTTACTGGTGGCTAGATCAGAAAGAGAACAAGGACCAGCAGCACCAGTCCATTAATAATATATGGTAACCAGGAGCAAGGCAGCTTCTGCTGCTGTTACTAAAAGCTTCAGTTTAGTCTTTAACACTTGGGCTGCCTGGTGGAGCTCCAGTGGCTGGGAGATCAGATGGGGGTTGGGGAAAAGGGCTAGTTCCACTTTCTTTTCAATAAGATGATGCACTTTTGTTGCTATTAGCAAAGACATTAGCTGAGGTTTTACATCCTGTGGTCACAGTATCACCAGTTAGCTGCGCAACCTCTCAGACGGAGATAAGCAGCAATGTGGCCTGTTGACAAAAACATTTCAAACCACAGCACAGCATCAGCATTCGATGTAAAGGTTCCCATCAGAATACATTATCATTAGTGTCGAATCAGAACTCTCAATATCGTGCTCAACAAAGACACAGAAGTGTGAGAGATGAACTAACAGTCACACACTAGAGATACTGCCCCCTGTTGTGGATGTTTCAAAGTATGGAGCTAAAGTATTCACGGCTTTTGGCTACATTTTTATCAGCCGACGAACCAAAGCCACACTGCAATACCTTCAACTTGACTGTCGCAAGTGTTAATGTCCACACGTCAGTATTACTTCCAGTGAGTAACTTTACCCACCAAAGTGTACATCTGAAAATCTGCCATGTCTCTTTAAGAGCAAGTGAAGACAGGGGTAGTTGGTAGAGTGGGCCTCAGAAATACCGATGGACCTCACATCATTTCACTATACTGTAGCTACATTCTCCATAAATAATCCCAGCAGGAAGATAGGAAGATGAATTATCACTCCAGTATAACTTTGCCCTTACCTTTTTTAGATTTCAGTGTACAATGTTATTATATTAAATTAAGACTAAAATCCTCTATGGGTTCTCTGGTGGCATTAGACTATAATGCACATCTCATTAAATGGGGAGTTCTGGCTACAAATGTGTCATCATTGTGTGATGGCAGCCACCACTGAAGGCGAATGGATCTGCTGGAAGGGATCATACAGGAGGAGACGCTGCAAAAAATCTGCAGAATAATTGAGAATAAAAAGACTAAACAGAAAGATGGAAAATGGCAAGGGGAGGAGGGGGAAATGGGGAGGGAGGGATGAAAGAGATGAGCAGAGCTCCTTTCCGTCTGCTGGTTTGCACCAGCGGGGAACCCATCCAGAACACCTGAGCAGGGCTTCCTATGATACCCAGGTGGCTTCACTGCAGAATGCCCCAATTTCACAGCTTAGTCCATCTCTTTCTCTCTCTCTTCCAGTCTGCCTCTGCCTTTCTCTCGGTTTCTCTGCCTCCGTGTAGTTGTATGCGCTGACACCCCAGCCTCGATGTTGCCCCCAAGCATGGATGCTGACTGATGCAGGCTGGGAATGCAGGGCACAGCTGGGCCTGATTGCTGCAGTTTATTTAATTAAAACATGAGAGGATCCCACTGGAGCAAGCGCTAGGAAAGACACAGGCCCTATTTATAGGTTCGAACACAGATGCACACACACACACACACACACCTCCACATCCGGGGAGAGCAAAGAAGACAGGTGCTTCCCTTTGTCTCTGGAGACCAGTCACAGCATCCCATGTCAGTGTGGCTATATGTGTGTGTGTGTGAGAGGGTGTAAGGCTTGTGTATGTCTGTCTGTAATACCCTATATATTTTAGCGTGTAACAGGTTTATTACCAGGCGTAGTCTGTTGGCTATCTTGACAGTGTCTCTCAGGTTGCTTAACAGTGTGAAGCAATCCAGACACATAGTTAGCAAGCGATGCACACATCCACAAAGGCCTTAAAATAGCTTAGGGTATCATGTACATTTTGTCAGACAATACAAAGGTGAGACAATGAAATGTGCTAACAGCAATGCAGACTTTGTTTACACACTTAATGACTGGTTTGAAGCGACTTTACGGTACCTTTATGGCTCCTCTTTAATACTGACACCTACACATGCCTCAGCTACCTGTCATGCCTTCCTGAGAGCTATAGTGGGGGCACAGACTGCCACTGAGTACACCTCTCAGAAGCAAATGTTTCGGTGTAAACACACCTCCTGCTCTTACCAGTAATTGCAGATCTGCAGGTGCCATGTCCTCGAGTTTATGTGCTTTATCAGTGAGTGCGATGCTGAGAATAACTCAGACCTTCTGCTGCCCCGTGCAACATTGTTTAGACCTTATTTTCAGGATTTTGAGAATATGCCTGCTCCAGTAAATATGGAACGATGAGCCCAGTGCGACTTCTGTCGGTAAGGAGGATATGTTATCATACAAAAACAGCTGATGAATTTATTTTCAGTAAAGTAGTGAATAAAATGAGTTACCTTTAGTAATGCAGAAGCTAAGATAACCTGAGAAATTGATCAGTCTTTAATTACCAGACTAAGCCGTCCCTACTCTACTTCTATAGCTTGCTATGACAGAAGTGTTTTTAAACGCATTTACAGTGTATGAATATATGAAATGTGCCGAAGGAAAATAAATAAACTTAATTGTTATGAATTAGTGGTGTGACAAATAATCATTATTGCAGGGTGTCTTGATGAACCCCCTTGTGACTTGCTAGCAGCACTGGCACTAGTACAGCGATACATTCTGCTGAGATAATGAGGCAGAGGTGTGTCCTTCCTGTGATAAAGCAGATCTAGCTTTGAACTTGTTCTGCTTTTCAGCATGTCAGCCCTCTAACTTTTTATGGTTGGTTTGCTTTAAATGATGTCATGTGCTCATGTTGTCGAATGGGCGTTAAGTAGTCTTATTGCACGTTTTGGGACATCAGCTGTGTAACTTAGAGAGATCCTCATAATGCATTATGTGACTGAGAATTTTTTTTTGTTTTTTTTACTCTGCATTTTCAGTGATTCCCATTCAAATTTAGCACCATACATTTTAATAAGGGATTAATCAATGCTCTCTCTCTCCCCACCGTACCTTAAGGGACTAATTTGTGGAGACTTGCAGACTTGTTTTTGAAATTTTTTTTTTTGCTTGCCATGTGCACTGTCATCACTTTCGTGGCAGAGATATCAGAGGCCATATCTGTGCTATGCACTCTCTGCCCTAATGACACCGTACTTGTTTTCCCTCTTCATGCTACAGGGCATGCCGGCCTCTCCGGTGGTTATCGGAGAAAGCTGTTTTCCCAGAGCAGTTTTTTACATTTCCTCTGGTCAACACCCGTCAGGCTGTGTGCTAGTGTGCACACACATGACTGTATGTCCACTTCCACTGTCTATTTTTGTGTGCAGCCGCTTCCTTCAAAGCTGACTTTCCGACGTAACAATGAGCGGCGGCCTTTTCCCAGAAACATTTGAATCCTAATTTGGGTAAAAACTGCCGCTTGAGGTGGAGGGTGGAGGGAGAGAGGTATTAAAGAAGGAAAGAGCTTGTAAAGATCAGACAGATTATGTTTGGTGCTATGCAGTGTGATACTTTGCATTACAAGGAAATGAAAAAGTCCACATGTTGCTAGCTTTGGCCTGGATTACCACCGGCATTGTTTAGATGCTAAACCTGTTACTCTGGCCGGCTTAATGGGGGCAAATAGTTAACCTTGTGGAGGAGGAAGACGTGTGCTTATCTTGTGACACACAGAAACTTTGCTCACCCGACTAGGATACTGACCTGAATCTTGCTGATGAATGAGTGAATAAATGACTGAACGTTTGATCTCACTGCCGGTAGGGCATAAACCCCCACATCACTATTAGCTGTAGTTTTAACGGCCTCCCCTAAGACCTGTAAAGTTGGTTTCCTTCACGAGTTTATTGGCATCCAAATTTACAGCACTGTTGGCGGTAACCATAGTGCTCCGAATTGGCTAGACTCAGACACAAATCCACTTGCTGTGGTAACAGCGGTGTCTGCCTCTGTGCTCTGCGGCGGTGAGTGAGTGTGTTTCAGTTTGTGTGCATACTCGTGTAGATGTGTTTGCAGACAGTGCACATCGGTGTCTATGGCAATAGTTGTGCCCATGTGTGCTTAGTGCTCATTCCGCTTCTGTGCTGATGCCTCACTTGTATTAATGCAGTGCAGCTTCACTGGCACTCTTAGAGCCATCCATCTCTTGTCCTCAAGGCCCACTGTAATGCTACCCCCACTTCAACCCCCGCCCTCCTTCTGCTGCTTAATTGATCCATCCATTTGGCTCAATCTAGCCTGCCTCTTAAGGCTAATTTCCAGAGGCTAGGGATAGCCGGGGTGAAATATTAACTTGGTGCCAAGCTGCCTCAGATAGATTCCATTGTGAATAAACAACCACACCACGATGCGATGAATTATGCAGTTTCTCCGCATAACTTCTGAAAAGTTCTTCAGCCATTTAAAAATGCAGCGTCTCTAGTTTAGTAATGACGAGAGGAACACTGTAGAAATGATAGGAAAACATGGAAAGCTGTATGCAGAGCAGCTCAATCACAAAAATTCCTCCGGCTGGAGCACTTAAGGTCTGACGTTTGACATTTTCACTGCAGTTGCCATGGCTCCCTGAGGGCTTGTTCCCATCCAGGACGGACTTCTTTTTATTGTCACGGCAACCACCAGAAAACATGCCATCCTTGTTCCCATGATGAGGGGGGTGACAACAAACCCCCAAGGATACAGTCATTACAGTCATTTGGGACAGAGCCATGGACTGTCTCTTTGTCTGGGACATCTGTACACTGTAAAGGGGACCCTTCAGTAAGAGTCATTACAACTAGTATAAATACCTTTTTAAAGAATGCCAGATTTCTCTCGCTCCTTACCGCTGACAGGCCAGAGCAACACTTGTCCCGTTACTTAAACAAACACGTCAGAATGGTTATTTTTGCTTCCGTCTAGACCTTTCACACTCGCGTAAATCTGCCTGCTGAGGCCGTCTGTTACGCACCCGCGCAGTCTAAGGACATGTGACTCTAAATACTCTATTAACGAAGGAATTTAGTTAAACATCAATAGAGTGGGGAGTTCATTGCACCTTGTGAGTCAGTCAGAGGCACAAGCAATCCTCTTAGAGCCTTTCATTGACCGTGTGATACCCTCCCCGCTCTCCCCCATCACGCACACCTACTGTACTCCAAATGTGATGTACGGGAATATGCTCACTCTGGAAGGGACACAGATTACATAACCTCTTTGATTGTGGCACTGTAAAATCTCAAACATTCCTTTCCTTGTGATTGCAGGAGACTAGACACGCGGTCCTTGCTTTTGTCCCAGCTTACGGGGGAAATCGCTTTATGTTTGTGGATATTCATAATTCTGCCATGACCAATGGAAGGAAACCAGAGATTAGTCTGACCCTAAAATGTGATAACGTCCCATGACAGCTCTGTTGAGAATTCATTTTTGCACAGATGTTCCAAACCTGTAGCTGCTGATGTCTTGTGATATTTATTTGACCATAAATAAGCAGAAATTAAATGAGTGCTCCGTTCAGTCATTGGGTTTGCATCACTGCTGCGTGACACACCTCCACCAACTCCACCAACTTGTGTGTCCAGTCACTAAAGATTTAGTGAGTTACACCCAGTTTTCTTTTTTTATGCCCGTTTAGATGAGATTAATTAGTTGATTCGACCTTCCCCTTCAATGACATTGCCACTCCTGCGTGGGAAGTTCTTGACATTGTGTACACGGTAATCGAAGTGCACACAGTTATTCTACAGGCTTTCAGGCTGTGTTTGATGAAAGTGTTTCCAGTGTTTTCCCATGTTGCTGTTTGGATAGATATTTTCGTGCGGCACTGGTGGTGTAGTGGTTAAGTGTGCGCATTTATTTTTCTACAAAGATTTGAACTTTGAGAGTGTTTAAACAAGAGAGAAAAGTGAGAAAATGTTAATGCCTGTCTGAGAAAAGTGTATAAAGTATGTAGTGAGGGGTTTTACAGCCTTAAAACATCTATAATAATTGTATAAAGATAAAGCTGACTACTTCGCAGATTTCGCCTATCGTGGGTTCTTTTTGGAACGTAACCCCCTAAATTTCCCTGCTGTGGGACAAATAAAGGAAATCTGAATCTGAATTTCCTATGTAGTTAAACTTCTGTCAACATAAATCCCTGTCCCTGCTACTAAAACTGGAGACTGTTTGGCCTACCTGTAGGAAAACATAGCAACAGCAAGTGATTCATGCACACGTAGATAATGTAATCAAATTTCTTATGCTGTAAGACGACCCATGTCCAACCACTACAGTATGGATATTTGACCAGAGACAGATGGCAGCGCCGACAGCCGCAGAGGTGAGGGGCGGGGGTGGAGGTGTTTTTAGGTACAGAGTTGTGAGTCATTTCAGAGGCAGACTGAAGGCCCTGTGTTGAGACACTAATCATTTATGTAACCTAATCATCCTGAGGAGAATCCTAGTCTTTGTTGACCTGGTCTGGGCCTCCCTTTGTTATTGAGACTGTTGTCATGGTTACTTTTGGTCATGTGTCTGAGGGCAGCCGAACTGTAACTTCACTTGACCGATGAGCTGGTGTGCAACTGTGATGATGCCAGTGACGCGTAATCCAAGCACAAACGCTGATAACAGCGCTGATGACGGGTGGAGCGCTGCTGACGACAGGGATCGTGGCGTTGACGACTGCACCTATTTTGCTACAACAAGTGTTTGATGGAAGCGAGCGCACCTCTGTCTAAGCTTTACTCTGTGCAAGCACAGGCTACCTGTTGTTTTCCATACAGATCTCGTGGCCTTTTGCATGTCTAAGGATGATTTGCATAGGAATATACAGTTTATTCCTGTGAAGCACCTTTTTAAAGCTATTAATTGAGCATGTGCGTCTTAATAGTGCAATGGACGAACCCGTGCGAACCAGCCACGCCCATCTTCATCAGAAAGTCATAATCATGTCCAGAGCCAGGTATCATATGTCATGTGGGTGGGAAATATGATATAGTATTCAGGTAATTCTTGCTAAATGAATCACCTTGCCACAGTTCCTTAAGTGTCCTTGCTTTCTTGTGTCTCACACAATATCAGACATCAACAGCAGTTTTAAGTTTGCACTGCATAATTGAATTTACGGGTACATTTAACAGATTAGTTTTATACTAGTATTTAATTTTTTTTTCATATGTTGAATTTGACCCAAAGGAAGATGTCCTAGTTGACCTTGCAGTGAAATATTCAAGGACTTGTGCAGGAATAAATCAATAAAAAAATTTCCTCTGAGATGATCTCTTTGTGAATACCCGTTTCCTTCCCTTTGATTCCTGGGGGGGGTGGGGTTTCTCAAACATCAAATCAACATTTCCAAGTGCAGAAAACTACATAAAAAAATTATAAATGAACGTGGGCTTGTAGTGATTTTACGTCTGACGTAAATCAACCCTCACCTACTCACAGGAAGACTGAAAGTTATTGGTTTCTGTAGTTGCTACCTCTGTCCCCGCTGACTAGAATATATTCTGAATTTAAGTTTAAGCTAATGTGAGTGGGATGCTACAGACTTTTTTTTAACATGATTTATTAGCAGGGGAGGAATTATAGTAAATAGGGAAATTCCAACTAAAAAGATCAGAACTCAGCGGGGTTGGCTCCAATCTTATATTAGTTTATGTTGAACTTTTGAATCTATTTTGGCAGTAAGTGAAGATTATTCCCCATTGTGTACACTGGGGCACGGATATTTTCAGGGCTGACATTATACTTATGTGTAGGTCAATATTGTTCTAAGACAGATTAGAGAAAAAAATGGGAACTTGCGTATTTCTAACAGCTGCAAAGACTTTCTCAGTCTTTCTCGCTGTTTGTCAGTGAAGCGAAAATACACATGTCTACAAATGGAACAACAATAGTATTTAAGTGCTGGCTGTTATTAAAATCACAAGCCATATGACATATTTTCTTTCTCTATACTGAAACTTTATGTTCAACTTTGAAATATGGAATAGTAAGTTTTTGTCCAGTATAGTGTGATGACCCATGACGTTTCACAGTGCTATGGAAACATTTAGCCAGGATCTATTTTTTGTGATGCCGGTGAAGCACTTCATTGTTAAGATGACTGCAGTGGGAGGCCATGTAACCTGATGCACTGCTATTGGCGCTGCCTAATTGACAATGTGGATGTCATAATAATGCTTTCTAACAAACACCTGCCTCATTCTCAGGTATCCAGATCAACACCTTAGGTTGGCCATGGCAGCAAGTGCAAACAGTGAGCTCAGAACCTAAGTAGGAGCTTCATTAGAGAGCTCCTTTAATCAGACCTCAGGGGGGCAGCTTAGTTGATTAACCAAGCACAGCGGTGGCCCGAGCTGATTTACATCCACCGCATGATAATAGTGCAAATTCACTGAATGCTAATTACCTGCTGCTTTTATTTTGTGCTTTGGTGTGGCCATTGAGATGAGAGGCCGGATGAGATGCCATTGAGATGCCATTTATTAGATCGTCTATTTATTAGACGGCGAGTTGCCGTCGCACAAAATGGAGTTTTTTAAACAACAAAAGCGCCTTTTGAATGGCCCGTAATAGACTAGACAAACAGTTTTTCCCAGGAAAGACCTTCATCCTGATTTGACTCTGCCCTTCCTTTGTTATCAAGTGTTCATCCTTCTACTAATGCCAGAAACCAGTCTTTATTTCACACATCTGACTGCATGTCAAAACCTGCGGGCACCTTTTTTCTTCTGCTCACAGGAAATGTAATTCCAAGAAACTACAGCCCCTCCTTCTCCTCGGGGTGTCATCTCAATCGGTGTCATGACCTGGATTCTTGTTGGTTGGAATTAATTGGTTTTGTAGCTTAAACGTGAAATTTACGGCCACTTTGAGTTGTTTACATAACCCCCGGTGCATTAAAGCAACAAATCCGGTGTTTCTCATGAAATATTAACTGCGCCAAATGCGGCAGTTGGGCTTATTTCCTAATGTTTTCCAATTAATACACAGACAAACATTTTTAATACACTGAGCACTGGAACATCCACTTAAGCTAAGTTATCCCAAGGACAGTCATGTGCTCAAACTACAGTGCCTTGTGCAATTTCTGTATTTAACGCAATAGATGCTTTAAGGTCCAACGGCCACATAGATCACTGCAGAGAATTAGATGTGGAAATCCATAGGGAAGGGCATGTGCGGCTCTTGCATCTTGCTCAACTGTATTTGGCTACTGTGGCGGCGTGTTTTGCTAGCTGCCTGCTCTGGCCCATTTATTCAGTCAACAGGAGTAACCTCCAGCTGTGAGGAGACCTCATCTTTCTGCTGGAGGGGGGAATAGGAAAATAGAGTGAGCAGGAGAAAATAGGCAGGGGCATTATTGTGTGTGTGTGCGTGTGTGCATGTGTGTGTTTGGGGGGTAAGGCGGGGAGGGGATTGTCATTGGGTATTTGTGTGTTTGTGTGCATATGTGTACCTGTCTGTGTATGTCCTCTGTACACCCTGTACGCCGAGCCGCTGCAATAACACAAGAATGTTCTGGGAGGCTGCCAACTATTAAAAAAAAAAAAACAGGCAGAAATGGGCTGGCAGAGGGGAGCAGCAGGGGTGCTGCAGGAATGAATAACCGCTCGCCGGCCCAGCCCTGTCGACACCCGCTCACTGTAAGTCCCCAGATTGAGACAGAAGTTGATGTGAAATCAGAAGATTGTGAAAGGATGCTGGGGCTGGGTTAGCATCGGTGCGCTTATGAAAGAGGCAGACTGAAAAGTTGCAACCTGAAGCAAAGGGAGCACATGAGGTGGGGTGAAGTGGTTTAATGGCCTGAACTGTAGTTGCGTTCGGCAGATATGTGTTGAGCGTCAAAACCTGCAGTTTCCACCGCACACAGGGAAAGGAGGGGGGGGTGCGGGGACGGTTATCACCACATGCAGGCCTACTGACGTCGGCAGCCAAGAGCCGCTGAAAAACCACCCAACAGGCAAAACAGAATCCAAAACTAAGATCCTCTTTGCCCCCTTGTTAACTCCCCGTGTGCACCCGTGTCTGTCTGCTATCTGAAGTGTTTATGCTGAAGATTTTTTTTTTTTTCTCTAAAACTTTCCTCCAGTGGCATTGGAGCATGCAAAAAAGAAAAACCTCCGCTGCCTTATCTTGTCTGTCTGCCGTTTGGTGCTGAAGTAGTGGACAGTGTTTTTTTTTCTGTAATTTTCCACAGAAAGCAGTGATGCTATGAGAGCGTTGAGGGTGAAACGAAACTGTAAAGCTGCGGCCTGAACAACCAGACTTAGACCGTAAACTCACCATGGAGCTCTTTGCAGATGCATCACTGTGACCTCTTTCACATTGTCACAGTGTTTTCAAGTTGACATTTAATAGATTGTTATCAGACAAATATCAATTGTAGCTTTATGCTTTAAAGGTTCATTTTAATTTAGCACCTTTAAACATTCAGACGCATTTGAAAGCGTTTTTACCATCTACTGTAGCAGATGACACTTTGATATCATGCAATTATCACCTGCTGTTAGCATTAATCAGCTCTTTTTAACTTGTTAAAGTGACTTTGCCTTCCCACAACTTCCCACCTTTGTTAATTTCTTCCTCTTCCTCAACTCACAGCGCTTTCTTTAGTAAGTAAGTGCCGCAATGTAACTCCACCTTTTCCACCTCGTTCTCTATTCCTATCTATACACTAATAGCGCCTTCAGGCCAAAGTGAATGGGACAGCGATGAGAGAAATGACCCTTGTGTTTCCATCCTCGTATATTCTCCTACCCAGCCAGAAAATTATACTGACAGCAGTGGAATAGGGAAGAGGATGAAAGAAAGAGAAAGCGTGTACTACAAAAAGTCAGTGTCTCTGTCAAGCTTGCACACACAGATACACACACACACACAATCTGTCTGTCTCCTGCTCGCCATCTCTTACTCTCCCTCCCTCAGATCTGTTTTCCAGTATTTGCTTGCAGCAGAGTGAAAACAAGGGGTCCTGGCACCACTGTGTCATTTATGTAATTCTCCTCACCGCGTCTGGTTCCCGTGTTTTTCTGCCATGTAGTGCCTCGGCAGACACTGTGACTCAGGGGAGGGTCACGCACGCACGCGAACGGGCAGATTCGTGCGCGCACACACACACATATATACGGGACAGCAGAGCAGATGGAGGAGCAGAGTGACTAGTGCAAGACCAAAAATGAACTCAAACTAGACCCCATGCTGTCCCTTCTGGCATGTGTTAGTGTAAAGGGTGTGTATGTGTGATATGTTATTTGAGAGATTTTTTTTAAATTTCCTCCAATGAGTTTTCCATTACACAGCACATAATAGTGTATCATAAAATATCTGCTAAATGTTATCAGCTCCTTTTCCTCTATCTCTAGTATTGAGGAGTATCAGTGGGAAAAGTTCAGCATTCCTTTCAGGGACAATTGTACTGCTGTCCTTGTCAGCTTAGATAGCAGCACTGCTTTCTCTCTGTCAGAGGTCGATCAATTGATTAGGGTCATTGATAAGCTAGGGGAGTTCAAACAAGCTGAAAACAGAGGGGATAGAGAAAGGGAAAGTAGTAGTCCCTGAAAGTGGGCTGAGTTTGACACAAACAGCGTGCTGGATACCGTAAAGAGGCGTGAAACCATGACGTCTTCATGTTGTGAAACAGAGAGAAGAACTTGATTATAGAGGTAGTATTTGAGTATTATGCTGCTGAGAAGTGGCTACCAGTTAACTGGTAATACAGCTCAGCCCTCAGGAGGGGATTTTTTTTCCTTTTTTCTTTTTTTAAAATGGGTACTCCCACGTATTTACACCCCTACCTATGACGCGTCATTTTTACCTTTCACGAATTTGCACTGCTGTGCAGTGCAGCTGATCAAAACAAGTCAGTGTTATCACCTCCATCTTTAGACTTTATTCAAGAGCGTTAGATCTAATGTATGTCAGTATTCTCATGTCTGCTTCCTTCACTTGAAATTTACAAAATTCCGAGATTTAACTATTCATGTGTAGTGATGGATTTGGTCATAGGCCTCCATGCTCAACCAAAGTTCTTCGAAGTTAAGATTTACATGTCAGAACTATCAGCTACAATTAATCTGACTCTTTTGAGTCACACATATTTACCCTTTACACATAGATATAGCCTTTTTTGTGGGTTATGTGACAAAAATATCTTTGTTTTGCTTACACCTCAGTAATTACAGGATTTTCTAACTTTTTGCTACTTTTTTTTTTTCACGG